>JARHVA010004926.1:205000-260000 GCA_037957365.1 Torreya grandis | reverse complement strand
TTTATTAATCAATATAATATACGACAAATTGAAAATGGACTCCTCAAAATTAACATATGTGCAATGTGAAAAATGGTAGTCTTTTCATGCTTATTTGTGTTCTAAAGTATTTTTTCAGTTTTCTTTACAAATTGTGTACTATAATTTCAATATTGACTGTGAGGTATACAAAAGACACAAAAATATGAGCGGACGGAGAGAAAGTAGTTGATGCTAAAATTTAAGGCAGACCAGATGTAGTAGTTGTGGAGGAAGAAAAATCTGTTGGCTGAATGACAGGATCGCCTGGGTTCCACTCTGAAATAAACATTTCTGTTGATGTTTCTAATGTTCCTTGCAAATCTTCGGCCTGAAAAAAAGATTGTTGAGGATAGAAACTGCCAGTTTCTCTTGCCATAGCTGCAGATGGGTCATTCAGCCACACTGTTGGTGAAGAAGTTACTGGAATTATGCTTCTTCTTGCATGAGGATTCAAAGCAGCAGTATTTCCTTGCCCAAGAAATGCACGTTGTTGAGAAAAACTCAGAGGATTCACTGGCATACTGATACCCTGTGAAACATCCATAGGACTAAATATAGGCCTATCAGCATAACCATGAATGGTTGGGAATGTAAGGGAACGTTGGAACTGAGGAAAAAACATTGCAGGCATAGATTCTGAAAGGGTGCTAGTTGGCTGATAAAATGCTGGTGAAGAAACCTGAGATATACTTCTTTGTATGGGAGAAGCATGACCTTGTGGATTACTAAGCTGGTTTCTGGCAAGAGATTCGTCTGGGAAGTTGAGCTTAGCTCTGGCACCTCTGAAGTTGATAGCAGCATTGTCATATGCTCTAGCAGCATCTTCAGCTGTATCAAATGTACCCAACCAAACTCTTGCAGCCTTCTTCGGATCTCTGATCTCAGCAGCCCATTTGCCCCATGGCCTCTGTCTAACTCCTCTATACCTTCTCTTCTTTGTGGCTGCATCCTTCCTTACACCACTACTTTCTTCAGACTTCGCTGCTAAGGATTGGGCAGATCCTTCTCCTCTTTCTGCCTCTGCAACTGCTTTTATAAAATAGATAGATTTAATTCCATACAATTTGGATATTGAATGACCAATGGACTGAAAGAAATGTAAAGAACACAACCTGTCTGCCTAGTGCAATTTCAATATAAGGTAATACATAACTGGAATAGAATAACAACATTGTACTTCCAATATAAGGTCATATCTACCAGGAATAGAACAACAACATTGCATTTTTGAAGTTCCAATATAAACTTATGTATAATTACAAACATGAAAATTAAGTAAGAATATATATATATATATATATATATATATATATATATATATATATAAAATAAAAAATAAAACTATCATTTACAATGCTTTGAAGCTATATTGACACAGTTTGAGAAATACCCATAATTTTTTTTCTAACTTCTCAACTCGTCATGAAGGCTCTACTAATATGAGAGCACTTAAGCATAAGACTTTTTTTAACTCTAATTTACTATGAAGGCATATATATAAAAATTAAAACAAAATAAAATTATAAGTTACAATATTTTAAAAGCGGAAAGAAGTACTGATACATGTTGACAAATATCCTTTCTTTTTTCAATTTCTCTAATTTATGGGGAAGGCTTTATCATGGAGGACCTAGGGAGGAGTATCCCATCTAATAGCTTTATCGTTGCAGCGAGCAGGAGTATTTAATCATAAATCTTAAGTCTTATTTATACCTTCATCTTAGTAGGAAGACTCGACCAACATGAGAGAAATTAATTATAAGTTTCTTCTAAACTTATATCATAAAGAAGTAACCTAACCAACCTAATAACTTAAGTTTTAAGAGTAATCTTAAAACCCTTTTATTTAAATTAGAGAGAAAAAAAAATTACAACACTAATTTTTTTAAACTCTATTATTAATATAATCAAATAAAATTATAATAAAAAATTATATTAAACATAAGATATTTTATTTATGATATGCTATTTATGAAACTTTATGTAAACATATTACTCTTTTCTCTTTTATTACTCTAATATTATAAATATTCATATTGAATGAATTATATGCTGCATATGTTGAGTGAATTATATTGGATTTATTTTTTTATTGTTTGACCTATCCTTTAGAATTGAGTTGTAATAAACATACAAATAACAATATGGATGATCTTCAGCTGAAAGTTTTTTAAACACCCAAACATATTACCATCCAATAACAAGACATATTTAGCCTTCATATACAACTTTCACATATGTAAAGCTGTTATTTTTATTTTAAAAAAGTTATGGTAAGTGTCAAATTTATGGAATGCAAATATCCAGATATGAACTCAAATCATATTACTATCCAGTAATAAATATATTTATCTTTATATAAAAAATTTAGTATATAAAATTATTATTCTCATTTAAACAAAGTTACGGTAAGTGTTAAATTTATGAAATGCAAATATCCAAATATGAACTCAAACCATATTATTATTTAGTAACAGACATATGTATTTTAATATAAACTTTCTCGTGTATAGAACTGCTATTCTTATTTTCAAAATGTTATGGTAAGTGTAAAACTTAATGGAATGCAAATGTCCAAATATGAACTCAAACTGAATTGTAACTTAATAAACTACTAAAATGGCTAAAAGCTTACCAGAGTCGGAACTATATGAGTCCTGTGTTTCTCTACTTTGGTCACTCGGGCCACTCTCCAAACCGCTTCGTTTTCCTTTGCTTATAATTTCAGCCTCCACATGACCACCACCTCTTGGGCTGATTAACATCTCCTCTTCTCTCAATCTCTTCTGCCCAGATTGAACACTGGTTAATAACATATTGTCATAAGTATTTATAGGCTGATTGAACTGAGAGAATTGCTGTTGTTCAGGCTCAGGGTTACCCATGACACGAGAAAGTGCAGAGACAATCATGGACATCTCTTCTTCGGCACTGATTCCAGTCCTCAATCCAGGAATAATATTTGGTCTACCAATATTAACATTCTCTGGAGGCTGTCTCCCAGAATCTTGCACAGAAGAAGATTCACTCTGCTCCGGCCTTCTTTCCATGATTTAGATATCTGATCTATGTTTGTGGGCTACGAGCAAATCTTTTGTTTGTTGCAGGGAGAAGAATCCAACAATGTCGAGATCTGCATTGACCTTGTGTAACAGATGGGCTCTTGGGTAGGATAGATAACGATCCAATATTTATATGACACAGTGTATATAAAAATGAGATCTATCCAGGGTACAAGTAGGCACTCTTGCACATATTAACAAACCCTAATACTTCAACGTACGGATGGTGGTAAGAGTACAATCTGAAGGATCTGGGTGTTTCCGTTTGGAATAAATTAAAAATAAAATCTACAAAAAGTCCTACGATTCTCAGACGTCCGTGTGTGAATCACTAATTCGGTTTGAATATTCAGGTTTTAAACGTGAAACTGTATAATACTCCACAGACCAAATATATAATTATGGTCAAGATGAGGAGAGGCTTCCTTTTCCTCATACGGAAGCTTCCAAGAATCTTTACATAACTGTTTTGCCCTATTTTTTCCCTTTAAATAAGGTCTGTGATTCTCACTTTTAAGTGTAAACTGGTTCCACCATGAGCAAGGCTCTAATCCACGTCATCATTCATTTTCTGTATAAAAATCTGATATATTGTGGGTGGTCGATTGGGTTTAGAATTCTTGGTGGCCATTCACATTTATGCAGAGACTTAGTGGTCGGCGGTCTAATCTCCTCACCTACGTCGCTTGGACTGAGATGGGTCAATTTGTGTGGGAGAATGAATTCGTTATTCTCCTCCTAGATTGTCGCAGTCGCACTCATGTCATAGCTGTACGGCGCGGATGACGTGGCATAACCTCGTGAGGCACGGCAGTTGGTAAAAAATGGTCATTTTTGTGCTTTTGCTTTGATTTATTCCTTTGATTCTCGTCACATGGAAACGCACGGCCGGCCTGTTGAAAAGGGTAAGGCTACTACTTGCCCGAGTGGGAGGTGGGGGAGGCGGGCGGACGGTGGGCGTTCCGGTAATGGAGGGTTTGGTCTTCTCAATTGAAAAAAAGGTAAATCCACAATCATATTCATTGGAAATTTATGATTAATAACTTTATTTTACTTTTTGTATACAAAGTGTTAAATAACGATAATAATTTTATATTTGTAAAGGTGATGGTGGAAAAAAAGTTTGTATATTTCTTCATAGAGTATCGTAATGTGTTGTGAATTGAGGAGATGTTCTATTTCATGTTGAGTTTAAGTAATAACAACATAGTGGAGAATGGCAAGGTTATACAAAGCATGCAAGTGGTGAAATATTTGAAGGTGAGTTGGGTAAGTGGTGAAATATTTCAAGGTGAGTTCGGTGGTGATGGTGAGGCGCAGTTAACAAGGTGTTTCAGTGATGGTCTTGAAGAACCCAACAAATACACATGCGAATTTCAATGACATGTCATCTCTGTTATTGTGAACTATAACTTCCACCAAACTGTTTCAGTTACCCAATACATGATTGAAACATGTTTCATCTCAATAAAAACAAGGGTAAAAAAAATCTAGCGACTTATTTAAAATCATAGAAAATGCACCGCATGTCAATTTACACGAATTTAGAACTAATTAGATGAAAATTATGAGTGTTTCAACTATATAAAATCTAATTAGATGACTCTAAAACCAATGAGACAAAAAGTGGAAAAGGTTTCTTCACTAAAAGATGCCTCCTATAATCTAATTGACCGATGCAAGATGTCATATGCAAATAAATATAGATACAAATATTTCCAAGGTTTTCCATTCTCATTCTCAGTAACACTAACACTAACCAATATATTTGTAACAATAGTGCACTTTTCTTTTTATTTGATGATTGGAAGAAAGGTAAAATTACCACTAGTACTACATGCACTGTGAATTTTGGGTAGTTTGTTGGACCTAGATTCAAATATCCACCAATCTTTGCATACTCTTTCCAAGTGCTATAACAGTCTGATGTATCTCAAAATAGGCATTACTGTAGCTGCTATAGCTTTCTCTGTGGAGACTGCAATTACAATACTAAAGAGTATAAGTATACCGGAAGGGATGTAATTTTTTGTTTTGGTAAATTAAAGCATAAGAGTGTAAATCGCTAGTTATACCTCACTCGAAACTCATGACTAACAAGTGCATCTCACCTTTTGTACATGAAGTGTTCAGAAACAATAATCTAATTAATATGTATATGTATGCGTATGTATGTGATATTATACTATATATTATTGTATGATATTCATATATTATCAATATCATATAATATATATTAATACATAATATATTAGTATATTATAATATATATAATATAATAATATAATTGTTATAATTATAATATATTATTATGTTAATATATTATATATGTTATTATGAATAGGATATAATATATAAATATAATACTATTATATAATATTATTATAGTATATATTATATGATATTAATATAGTATAAAATTATAATTATATAATACATGATTGAATAGATGTCATCTTAATGAAAACAAGTCTCAAATATATTAAATGGCTCTTTTATAAGTATAACGAAAAGAAGCAGATTGTAGGAAGATCTAAGTGTAGGGAATGAGAGTGTTGTTTACAATTTCTCATATAGTTGAATTTGGTTTACTTTTAGTATGCTTACACATTTTGCACAAATGTCTAAATTATGGCATTCGAAGCTATGATGTGTCACAAATATCCATTCTCAATTACTTTAAACCTACCAATTTCATTTTCTGAAATGCATCTAAGACCTATTGAGTAAACCCATTTTGTGTATATCTTGCTACCATGGCATTCCATGAGATGACATCTATGACCTTTAACTTAATCGTTTGAATTCATTTTATGAGACATTAAACTAAATTTTCTCAACATTTCAAAGAATTAAAAGATTGATATTTGATTTGATCATAGAACAATGTGTATACAAGGGAAAGTGAAGTTGATCTACAAATCAATCCTAGTTCAGATAAAATAAATCACACTATCCCTTCCTCTTGTTGGTACATATAGATAATTAGGGTCATGACCAATATAGATCCACTAAACCTAACTAAGGGGTCTCTTACCACACAATATCACTAGAGAGGGTTCCAAAGCCTCTAGTCAAGCAATACCACTTAATAATTCTCGCTAGGTCCTATGTTTTCTTATCAAAGTAAATGACAAAGCAAAGTAAAACTAACCTATTGCTCACCAAAATATGTGGCATAAATGGGGGTAATAAACATAAAATTAAATATACAAATAACTCTACTCAAGTCAATGTAGAGATAATCCTAATGCATGGAGAAAGAAATATATTTATAAGCTAACACATACAAATCTATCTACTTAATAAAGAAGAGAAATAGTTAATAATACTTACCTTGAAAATGAATCCACCGAGCCTAAATATCTCCCTTGGCCAATGGTGCTTTGAAAGAGGTTGTTGTGGTTCATAAGGATAAAAAAATAAGTCATCTCTAGGCTACATGACTTTCTCCTATGCATCCAAAATACTTTTTACACAAGATAAGATTCTTCTCTCCAAAGGTAAAACCTGAACAATGGCTCCTCAAGTAAAATGGTGGATAAGTAGATGTACAAATAAATGATCATCTCTATCTCTCTTTAATGAAAATGATGTGTTTATGTAAGTGAATCTAACACTAAAGCCTTTTGAATTTTTAACTGACAGAGTTAGCCTAGTTAACCCTATTCTTTAAAAGTAATTAGGTCTTAGATTAGGTTGGCTAGGGCTGATTTAGTCCTGCAACATGTTTATTTTTAAGAATAGGGTCAACCCATGTGACTTTGTTTGATAAATGACAAAAAAAGGTTTAGCTTAGGTAGGGGCTATTTGTGGCAATGAATTGCTTGGAAGAGTGTGTAATGGAGATGTCAAATCTTAGATAAATATATAGGAGAGATTTGTGATAGTTGAATTGGTGGTATAGGGAAAAATAATATTGTGAAGCACCAATGGTCTGCCCACCTCTTTCCCGGTGCACCCTTTAAGGCATCCACTCAAAGACACTGAGTCTCGATAGGTTTTTGCAAGAGAGAAACATCAATGATTGATAAAGTTTTAAAATATTATGATAAATATGTCCCACTTGAAGCTCATCACGTGTCACACATTTGTAACATGGGATGGTGCTTTAGGAAAATAACATAGCAACACATAATGCTAAGCTAAGTAAATTGTAGTAAGAAGTGAATAAAATAAATAAAAGGACATAATTGAAAAATACATACATTTACTTACCTGAGTGTTGTAAATCAAGAAGAAAGTGAGTTAAATGTGAAGGTGTTCAATGTAAGTAACATTAGATGAACTTATAAAATAAGAAAAAAATTGAAATTTTTGCAAAATATACATGTAAAATGTGGAAAAATTCTCTATGATATCAGGATTCCAGAACATCTTTAAGTTTGGAAAAAGAGTTAGTAGAAACAAAGTTATGAGTGAAAAATAGAATTTAATGGTAAATAATTGATAGGTAAATAATTTTGAATAGTAAATATAAATAGGGTGAAAATTAACTCATTTGTTATTTTTACTATTCTGAGTAACTATTGCTCTGAGGGACCCAGTTGAGCTTAGAGAACAATCATGGCAAGGAGACGATAACTTCAACATGGAAGACGCCTAATGGCCACAACCAATGTAGCTCAGGTAAGTGGTGCATTAATTTCATTTTTTTGGTAATTTTA
Source organism: Torreya grandis (assembly GCA_037957365.1). NCBI lineage: Eukaryota > Viridiplantae > Streptophyta > Pinopsida > Cupressales > Taxaceae > Torreya > Torreya grandis. The sequence continues at coordinate 252,250 of JARHVA010004926.1, read as the reverse complement.
ATTGAAATTAAGCTAGATAAATAAAATTAGATATTATAGGAATTGTAGATACCAAAAATGACCCTAGGAAATTTTTAGAAAAACTAGGGGTAAAATGGAATACTGGGTAGGAAAAAATTAGACCAATAAATGCCAAAGGTATTTATGATAAATGGTTGAAAAGTTACAATAAATTAAGAAAAGAGTCAGGCTTGTCGACTCATTTAGAAAAGGTGAGACAAGTCAAGGTGGTTAACTACATAGTAGAGGGTCAACTTAGTATTATTGGGGGTGGTCAATTTCATAATAGAGGGTTGACCTAGTTAGAAAAATAGATATGGCTGACATAGTACATTTTGGTTGATGTAGTATGCAATAGATAAGAAAGGGTTGATTTATTATCAAAAAGGTTGATTGTGTCTGCAAGAATGGGCCGACTTCAAAGTAAAGGGCCAATTTAGTATGGTAAAGAGGAAAATAAGATAAAATAGGCTAATAAATTAGTTAATTTTTAGTATATTTAATAATGTATTTTATTATTATTACATCGATATCTAATATATTCTCTATTGTTTGATGTTTTGTAGAGACGATGGAGATTTTGGTGCCTAGTTGATGCATCATGGCTACTAGATTTGTTAGAGTGACTAGTAGATACATGGATTAGGCTCAACTAGTTTCCTTAGGATTTGGAGGTATCATGGAGATGAGGAGGATCCCACTTATTGTTTATCTAGTCATCATGTTTTACGAACATAGGAGTGACTGACCAACACTTTCCAATGGGACATGGAGAGGAATGCCATAGAGGTGGGCATCAACTTGGAGGATGTTCATTTGTTACTTGGACTTCCTATTATCAAAACTCCTGTCATATATGATGCATCGAAGATGAAAGATGGGAGGTGATCTTTAGCCCATTGGGTGACAAGCTCAAAGAGGATTTATCCTAGGTTGTGGGTTAACTTATTTGATGTTTATATCACATCCATTATGGATATTTGCAAGGCCTTGATATGACTTGTGATAACATGTGTGCTATGTCATAATTTAGATGGGAAGGTACTACTATACATGGTAGCCTTATGCCAGTCCATCCTAGAGAAAGGTACATTATATGATTTAGGCTTTATCATTTAGGTGAAGCTCATGCATGATATGTATGGTATGCTAACCTAGGGGCATAAAATGATGGGGCCCATCATTTTATTGAGTTACTAGATTTATGATAGGTTCCCTATGTATCGGCTAAATGGGTTACCCCATGCGATCAATGATAGGTTACCTCAAGTGGTATGATGGAGTTAGGATCATGCAGTGCATGTTTTGTCCCATGTACCAAATTTACAAATTATTACATGATGATAGATAGTGTGGTAACATTACACTAATATTGTTTTTATATGACTAACTTGGGCTACTATTACTACTATTTTGGCACTCGGGTGGATCACGAGCCATTATACTTCATTGGTGGAGCCACATCTAGTAGCTCATGTACCTGAATAATTAGGCCTACCACTTTTGTCGACCCCTCTAATAGTGCTTGCTTATTAGGTATAACATGATAGAGAGCTGAGAGAGAGAGAGGAGGCATAGGGGTGCTTATAGAGATACATGTTATTAGGCTTTGATAAGTGATACCATAGATAGGTTAGGTGAAATAGTAGGAGGTGACAAGACTTGGCAGAGAGGATGTTATGGATGTGGATGCAAGAGAGGCAAGAGAGGGAGCATATTAGGGGTGATAGTGGCCACCTTGAGTTCATAGGCAATGGAGGCACTATTGGTGAGAGGGGACACATGGTGATTATATGGAGGTTGTTGGACATAGCTGGTCAATAGATAGACAACTAGAGAAGGGACTGTAATGGGCATAGATAGTGACTTTAGGTTTTGCACTTGTATGGAGGTAGCTGATAAAGGAGGTGCTTGGCAGTTGAACTGACAGGGAGATTGTGGTTGGTGACACTAGAACTAGTGAGAAATACTTTAATTTAATAAGTTTTTGACATAGATCACTAGGGCAAATGGTACCACAAGATCTACCCAAGTGGATGGCTCATAAATGATAGTATCCCATCCAAAATATCATGTTGTGTGGCCACAATCATGGCTCCCCATCAAATATCTTCTATATTAGTACTTACAAAAAAAACCAACTATACATCAGGTATCGTGTGTGTGTGTGTGTGTGTGTGTGTGTGTGTGTGTGTGTGTGTGTGTGTGTGTGTGTGTATAAATGATAGTATCCCATCCAAAATATCATGTTGTGTGGCCACAATCATGGCTCCCCATCAAATATCTTCTATAGTAGTACTTACAAAAAAAACCAACTATACATCAGGTATCATGTGTGTGTGTGTGTGTGTGTGTGTGTGTGTATACATACATACACACACACACATGATACCTGATGTATAGTTGGTTTTTTTTGTAAGTACTATTATAGAAGATATTTGATGGGGAGCCATGATTGTGGCCACACAACATGATATTTTGGATGGAATACTATCATTTATGAACCATCCACTTGGGTAGATCTTGTGGTACCATCTGTCCTAGCTTATGTTAGATGGATTAGATTGGTGGGGAAGGATTCTCAACATTTTTAGATGTGAGGAGATGGCTTACAAACACTTACAAGAGTAAGATAAGGGAAGGCCCAAGCCTGGGACATGTTTGGATAGGAGTGAGCCACCCATATGGTGACTACTATAGAGTTTAGATGTGTACAAGCCTAGGTGTCTAATCTAGAGGGACAAGTGGATGGCTTGAGATCTTAGATTGTTTCATTGTAATATACCATTTATAGGGGTTAGTCATGGGCATCCATGGGTATCATGGATTGGCCACAGGATAGGCATGATGGAGCACAATGTTAGAGCTATAGATATTGTATTTTTTTATTTTATTGTATCAAAATCATGTTACATATATTGATATGTACATTTCTTGGTCTATGAGTTGTACTTGTTTTATATAGATGTATGGATGTATTTATTTATTTTCTAGTACATATATTTTACTTTCATTGTATATGATATGGGAAATATGTGATGTATGTTTTATTTTCTAACATTATGTGATACACAAGCATGATTAAAAATAAAAGAAAAAGATTTGGGAAAGTATAAGTAATCATAAAATATAATACACACTATATCACAATGGGAAATGTGTAAAAACAATAGATGAATAAATATAAAAAACCAAAAATGGTAAATTAAAAGATAATAAGTGTTTTCAAACCATGTTAAAATAAAAGTTACACCAAATTAAAATAAAATATAAGTCATACTATATCAAGTTGGGAAGTACACTTTTTTTTATAAAGTGGTAAACATGTTAAAATGAATGGTATAGAGACAAACAAATAATAACATTAGTCAATCATACTATATCAAGATGGGAAGTATGAAAATAAAAAACAATGTAAGTATAAATTGAAAATTAATCATACAAGATCAAGATAGGAAGTAAGATAAATTTAATAAAATGGTTGTAAATATACACATAATAAAAAAATAAGAAGATAAAAGTGAAGTGTTTATTAAGTAAGCATAAAACATACTAAATCAAGATGGGAGGTATGTAAATGATGTGTAAATCATAATGTAACACAAATTATTTCAAATTTTAAGTATGTAATTGTGAACTACGAATTTGACTAAGAAGAGGAGATTAGTATTGTGTTAGTGACAAAATGAACAAAGCAAATTGATAAACAACACACTAAACTAACACCTTCATGCCTAGTTACTAGGGTGAACTTAATAACAAAAATAAATGACAAAAAGAACTAAAAAATAAGGAAAAAAAAGAATCCTTCACCTTCCTTGGATGTTCCAAATGCTTTTGTAGTGGCTTGCTCTACTTGTGCTCATGAAGTCTGTTGCAATGGAGCTTAACTATCCTCCACCTCTTCTTGGAACCTTTGGCTTTGGATTGGATTGGAATAAATTTGGCTTGGTGAAAATAATTTCAATAGCCTTTGGAATCATTTGTGCATTATAACTTTTCATTATCAAGACTTAAAATTCATGTGGCAAGGCCTCCTATTTATAGATTTTTACGAATGGGTAGAATCAACATGAACCATCCATCTTAAGATTGAGATGTGTGGCTAAGGGTTAATCCAATTATGAAATTAAAATTGATAAATAGGCTCAAAAATATTTGGGATAGAGGAGCAATTAAGAGGCATGGAGGGATTTGATAAGGCATGGGAGGCATGAATCATGATATTTGTGGCATTTATGGCTTAGGGATGTCTTCCCAAGAAATGAGGTCACCTGATGATGTAGACATTCAATATTTATTTATAAAAACAAGTATTCAACAAGTTTCCATGGAATTATTAATTAGGCTCTAACTTGGTTTAACCATGTCTTAAACATGATTAAACACTTTGTGCACAAATTACTCAAATTGATCAGAATGCTTTATTATTGATCCAAAATTTGACTAGATTGGAATTAGAACTCAATTTTAGATGCATTGGATCCGTTATCCCATTTAGGATATTATCAACATCAAATAACAAAGGCACGTGTCTTGTATAATATATTTGATAGGAAAGAGCAATCCAGAGTAGCCAAGTGTAAAATTGGTATTTTGACTTAGAATGATCTGATCAAAGTTAGATATCCCATAAATTGTATTACCCCATTTAATGATACTCTAGCCAAAATCGATGCTTGAATATGTCAATTTCACATCATTTAATGTATTTTAATGTTTTTAGGCCAAATTATGCACTTTAGATGTGTCAGGATGCGAAACACCAGAAGCACACAGTTGATTACCAAACCAAGCAACTTAATATGCAGAAATTAACTAGATTCAACAAGTAACTAGAATTCAGAATAACACAGAATATGAGAGACAATACACAACTTGTATTAATAACTCTTACATAAAAGAATACAATAAAGAAGATGTCACTTCTTCTCCACCACCTCTTCAGAGGTTTCCCACACCTCAAGTGAACAGTAATTCTCTCCTCAAAGCTCTCTCTACTAGGTCCCAACACCCAACTCAAACACAGAGTTGGTGTTCACCTTACACCTGTGCTCCACACACTCCACAAGTGCTCCACGCACTCCACAAGTACTCAACGTACTTCAAGTAGATCTCCCATGAACCTGCAACAACCTACAATTTCAACAGACCATACTTATGGAAGGAACTGCCTTGCCTTCCTCTTAGCTCTCCATGTACTCCACGTACATACCAATGAGTACACACCATACTCCAAGTAGATCCTGCCTGATCTTGCTCCCTGTTGTGTTGTTGTCTTATCTGATCTCCAACCTACAAATCAATATTGGTTCTGCACACCTGTGAACCTTGACCTTGCACACACACACACACCTACAGATCAACGATCTTACTTACCATGTAGATCTCCTATAAGGGCCATGCTCACCTGATGACCAAGATCATACATACCTGAAGAATCCAGCTGACTCTCCAATCTAGCACCCACACACCTGGTACTGTGGCACTAGGAGGAACGCACCATTGCTCTACCTCTCTCTGAAGGAGCTGTTTGCTCTCTTACTCCCTAGCACTATTTTACAATACAACCATGAGTCTATTATATAGATCTCATCCAAACAATAATTAGACACCTAGTACAATAATTAGATCCACAGCTCTCAGTCTATAATTAGCACTAAGCATGCAAACACTTGGTTCGTCAACCAACTGCCCGTAATAAACTCGCAGTCGAACCACACAGGCGATCGACGCCAGTCCCTGTCTACCTAGGAGTCACCGACACCGGCCAATCTCTGACCGACGTCAATTGCTCTCTTGCCTTGTCCTGCCGATGTCGGTTGGCCTGACCGACGCCGGTGTCTGTGACACTCAACAACCCTTCTGCACCCTCCTCCATGTCTGCATCAGTGAAGCTTTTAGCTCCACAACTTAACAAGATGAAAATTGGTCAAAATCTTGGTTGGAGGTCATTGGTCGCCAGATTTAGGTGTCTATAGTAATTTTATTATGACTTGGTTATAATATGAACTTTTTATTGGAATATTTTTTGAGAACTTGGTCCTATCCAATGTATCAAACTTCAACTTACAAATGGAACACCAATGAGGTGGATATAAATGTGGGAATAATTTAAAGATGTTTTAATATGGTAATTTATGAGGAGAGCCTATTCCTATCCATGCTATTACACTATAACTCACAAGGTGAACACCAATGAGGTGAATGGTAATAAGAGGAAAGATAAGGAAATGTTTTGTGAAGAATGTTTGGTCATATCCAAGGTCTTACAATCTAACTCACAAATGGAAACTCTAGGGGATGTGATCAGTTAACAAAATAATATTCATCAAGGGGAAATATTAGTATTTTTATAATGAATTAGGGAATGTAAAAAGCATGACATAGGCATTTATGAGAAAAACACAGTAAACATGAGGCATACTAGGTAAGAAGGAAAGACACTAAGATTTTAGTGACCATCAAAATACAAAGGATACCTTCCCACAATAATCACAAAGTGGTATTTACAAATAGGTGGAATACTAAGATCAAATCATGAATGCTATATAAATAAGAAAATAAAAATGGACCTAGCTTCCCACAACATGTTCCCCATTCCTCAAGACCTCTGATAGAGTCATCGATCTAAAATGAATATTGGGTACTTGTATGATAAATTAGGGAGCACTATAGATATTTCCATTTTCCTATCTCAATCTACTAGCCTACCATAGCCCAATAGACCTTAGCTCTATCATGAGGCTAACTATGGATTTTGAACATAGATTAAGGATAAGAGATGTGCTAGAGATAATAAATCACGTATTTTAGTGTGATTATACTTTTGAATAATATGTTACTTTTTGAATCATTTCCTTTTGTTTAAATGATTTGGATTTTAATTTTTTTTATGGTTTTTACGATTATTCCTCCATATGGATTTAGAATAACCAACATGATTGATAAAAGCAATACACATGAATGAGAATTAGACTTTGGTTAAATGAGACTAAGTAACCATAGATATGATTGATGAAACAACTTAGGCTTACCTATGAAACAATATGTAATCTCAAGTTTCAACCATATATATGCTTAGTATGTAGAAGGGAGATAAGGGAAAAGGGAGATCAAATAGATAAATACATATAATTAGTATAATGAGAACTCTTTTTTACTAATTTATCATATGGTAAGGATAAAATTCTAAGGGAATAAGGGCTGCATAACCATGCCACAATAATAATTTATCTTTATTTGAGTGTAAAATATAACAAATAATCATTATAAATAGAATAAAGCAATCCATGAAAAAGAAGTGGAACCATAAGCATAAGTTTATATTCATGAAAATAATGAGAATAAGCCATAAGAAAAAGTTAAAGAGAATGAAAGCATGTAAAACACATTAAGTATGATATAATGGTTCATGCAAAAGAGATAAGTGGAATCATGTTTAACAAATAGTCAAAGATACAAGATATATAAATGGGTCACAAATCAAATCCAGATTATACAATAGAATAATGTAAGAGAACACCATGTCATGTTCACAAATAATTATAGATCTGACCAAAAATATTCTCCATAACATCTGAAACATCTCTATGTAGTTTAATTATGATGTTATCCATAGTCTCATCAATCTTTATGAAAAGTTGTGAAAAGACTTGCTTCCATATCATATCAAATAAAAAGGTAGGTATTGAAAATGAGGAGTAATGATCATGTGGTATATGATGTGTGAGATAATCAATATGAGGAATATGTATCTCAATGTGAATGGTATCTATGGAGAAATGAAGAGGTGCAACTGGTAGAGAAGGAGGAGCCTTTATGCATGGGTAACATGTAGGAGGAGGAATAATTAGTGTTGGTGTGGAATATGGGAAATCTCTAAGATGATTTTGAAACACAAGACATCCATAAATATAATGGGTTGAACATTTATTACAAATATAATAGACTTCCTCATATTTTAGGATATACTCTAAAAGTAGCTTGGGAAGAGGTATGGTTTATCTTTAGGATAGATAATGATTGGTTGCAATGTGTCGATGTATTACCTAAACTTTTGACAGTGGGTAGAAGAGTGGTCATTTTTTCCATAAAAGCAAAAAACATGTTTATTAGTAGACTGTGGAGGTTTACTAACTAAAGGGATAGAATAAGAAGCATGGGGTCTTTGATATAGATGATAATATTTGGTTCAATGACTAGAAAATCTATGAATATCATGATAATGTTGATCTACCCATTATGTGATTAAGGGGTCAAGCTAAGATAATGATAGAAGACCATCACCTATGAAGGGAAGAGTTAGAATGAGAACTAGACTAGGCTCATTTGTAGGTAAGGATGGCTATGTAGTGGGTCTAATCAAAGTGGATAACATTTGTGGAGGAATCATACTGGAATGGTCATGATATCTAAAAAAATGATAAGGTATTATCATGGCATGATCCATGAGCATACTCCTGAGAGGCTTTGTTGTGACTATAAGTGTAATAGTGAGTGCTCCATCTCTAGCCTATTAAAAATAGTGAAAAAATAATATTTGGTACTATAAGCGAAGGAACCATATAAGAATAATGAAAATACTAATGCAAATAAGAATGATATCTAAGAGCTTAGACATTTCTATCTTGGATGAATCCAACTAATAATGTGTCATCTAAATCATAAACATCATCATAATGAAGTGTATGTAAGTTGATGATACATGTGTGAACTATCTTATCAGTCAAAGAAACATGGTGAATGGAATGTCTAATTTTAGTTAAAGTAATTGATATGTCATCAAGAATTTATTGATGGGATCAAGGTTAAAGAGAAGGAATAAGTTGAGTGATGACGTGAGGCAAAAGATATACAATTTTTAAATGTAGGCTTATCTCATCTAGTTCATCATCATCAAAGTCTAAGATGTTAAGTAGAATATTTCCAATTTATTTTGGATTACCATTATAACCTCTAGTGGAGTTAACTAGATAGTTGAAGTCTTGGGATTATCCAAATGGAACATTAGGTAAGGGTTTAAGGGTGGGTATTTTAAAGACAAAACATAATTATAATTGTTTGAAATTCTAAAGATTCATGTCCCCTTAAATCTTAATTTATAGCACCATTGTGAGTGAACTTGACACATTGGCATGAAGATGAAGCAACTACTCTCATATGATGTGTCCAAGGTCAATTGAGTAATATATTTTTAAAAAGTAGGAAGTTAAATATCATGAATTTCACATGGATGGTAACGAGAGGGATATTAATAGGAAGATAAACACAAACTAGAGGAGGCATTTATCTTTTGTCATAACCTTGGCATGTATTACATGTCTATTTGAGGTTACATTTAAATTATCCAAGTGTTTTAATAAAGTTAATGGAGGCCAAACAAGTTCCTAAACCTTCATCAATTAAAATTACACTTAATTTAGATATCACCTATTTGGATGTTAATGAATAAAAGAGGATCATCTGCATGAAGAAATATCTCATCAAGAATCATATAAGAGGTAGGGAATTTTAGTGAGAGGGAAGTGCCCACTATTTCATCAACATGGATGGACATCTCTTCACATTGTTGAAGTATGTTATCTTTAGATCCATAAAAGGTAGCCTCTTTCCCTATAGGAGGAGGATGAGGGATGTTCATTTTAAATAATAATTGAATTAGGTAATTACGATGGTGGAGAGAAGTTATCATTCATTCTAGGAAGGGAATTTGAGATGGGAGATGGGAAAGTTCCATAATAGGATCCCATTCATCATAGTCTGTTAGCAGTTTGTTAGATAGAGGTGCATAGTGTTGCAAGAGCTCTTGAGAAGGGGATTTGGACATGCAATTAAAATTATGTTGATAAGGTATGGTTGGTTTAGGTTGGTTTCAAGTGGGTTGAGTGACTTTTGGTAGTGTGATGGTTTATTGAGGTATTTATTATGGTTGAGTAGAAGAAATATTATTGGAATTTTTAGGTGTGTTTTCATGTGGTTGAGTAAAAACTATATCAATAATAGAAGAGGTATGGTCAATTTATGTTGTTGGAGGTGATGCTTGTATGGGTATTGGTTCCTCATGTCCCAATTCTATGATATGTGATGAGTAAGTGTCTTGAATAATGTGAAATGTTGAAGAGGTGTGATGTGCATGCATTGTGTTTGAATCGATGTAAAAAACTACCCTTCTCATATTAGTCATATTAACCACATTTTTTTCATTGGTGTCAAGGTCTATAAGACTGTTAATGTTTTTAGTATTAGGGGTAGGTTTTTTAATGTTGTCATGGTGGTTAGGAAGGGTATCCTTGTAGATAGCTAGATGAACATTAGATTTATTTAAATCTTGATTTTTATTTTGAGTTTCAAAATATTTAAGTGATATGGAATACATTTGTTGACATTTTTTTTTATAAGGGATTCATGGTCAAAGTTATGACCAATAAGAAAATACATAACAAGATTTCATAATTGTCTACAAGTCTCATGAGAATGGCCCCAAATTCCATGAAATAAAAAACATTATTTAGATAATACCATGTTTTCATAGGATGAGTGGGGTCAAGATCTCATGGTAGAGTCCTTGTGAGATGTTTTTGAATCTATGCTAGGGACAGTGTTTTGTGCACATTAGTATGATTGTTTTGAAAAAATGTGGGATTATGATTATAGTTGTTTTTAAGGGGAGGAACATGCTCCATGGTGTTATTTCGATAAATACCTTGGATGGTGTGTATGGTGTCATAAATGTTGGTAACACCATCATTTTTTGCATGATGGTTTTTATTTTTGATAAGTATGCAAGTTCTCATTGTAGGTTGAGATGGTTCAAATTGATGCATGAGGAAATATTATCATTTAGCTTGGCAAAGAGCCCCTTCCAAATAATTTGGAGAAAGGGTCATAACACAATATTACAATTTAGGGTGGAGAGCATTAGAAAATAGGTGGAAGAGGTTGGCATCCACAATATTATGCTTAGATTTATTAGAATTTTTTTCCATTGTTTGATGAAGACTTGTACCATTTCAGTTTTGAGTTGTTTATAATTTATAAAATGAGCTAAGTTATTTTTAGGAAGATCACTGGTTTGGAATTCTTGGACTAGTGAGTTGACCAAGTCTTATAGTCTTGTAATATATTAGGTTTCAATTGATTATATCAATATAAAGCATCTTATAAAATCATTTTAGATAAAAATTTAGCGGCAACAAAAGTATTAAGCTTAACCCAATCTTTGTAAAGATTGCCAAATATTTTTAGATGCAAGGTAGGATCCTTAGATCCATTATAAGTAATAGTGGGAGTGATACCTCCTAAGTTGATGTCATCAATTTGATGTATTAGAGGTTTATTTTGTAAATATTTAATACTTTTGTTGATATGTGGAGTTTTTGGTATAAGGTTACCATGAGAATCCCTAAAGTGGGTGGGCAGGGAGAATTAGGATTTTTCACTCCCCATGGAACATGGTGGGGTTGATTTTGAAGATGTATTAGGTGATTTTATATTTGAATCATTTGATTATCTTGAAATGTATGAATTTGGTTATGTTTTTGTAATATAATTTGGTTATTTTGAGCAACATTTTGGTTGGTGGACACAACATGTGAAACATTAGTATTATGTGAAGTATTAAGAGATTGAGATGCACTATGAGTGTGGGATGAGGTAGTAGCATGTGCCACACTAGTGTCAAAAGAAGAATTAGTATCATGAGATGCACTAGTATCATGAGAAGGATTAGTGGCATTAGATGAAATAGTATCAAAAGAAGCATTAGTAACATGAGATGTATTGGTGGTATGATTATGGATGTGGGTACTTTGAAGAGCCCCACTAGAGGTTAAACCTTCCATGTTTTTAGAAATACTTGGCATGGAGTTAGAATAAGACATAGAGGATGATGTAATAGTGTGGTAAGTAGACATGATAGAGGGGAATGGTTGGGATGAAAAAAAAGGGCTTGCCCCAAGTCCTTGGGAAAAATTAGGGGAAGGTGAATGGGGTTATCTTATATTAGGAACCATCATGATATTATAGATGGTTGTAGGGTCTTTTCCTCTATGTTGAGGATTTTTGTTGATGAAAAAGAGCATTTTAGTTTTGTACTCAAGGTCACACTCATATTCTAATTAAAATAAGGGGTTAAGTGTTGAGGAAGAATGGGAGGAGTCCTATAATTGGTATTGCAGGTGGAAATATGGACATTACTTTGATCTGTAGTGGGTGCCAAAAGATGTGTCTTAGGAACCTTATTAGGATCGATGAAACTCATCATGTTTATTTTATTCAATTTTGTATTATCATCAAATAATATGTTCATGATGAAGGATGGAAACTAAAAACTTGTTTAGAAATGAGGATCAACTGATATGATATTGAGTTAAACTAATCGACATTGTCTTGTAGGATAGTAAGGAGATAGGTTGAAAAAGACACAATCAAACTAGCTGACTATGTTCTAAAGATGATGAACCTGAGGGAGTCTAGAAGACACACATTTAGATAGGATGACGATGTACTGAAGGTAATTAGAGAAACCAATCTATAAGAGATTAGGTCAAATAGAGTGATTGTGTTTTGTAGGAAAATAAAGACTGTAAAAGACATAGTCGATTAGATCGACTATGTTTTGAAGGTAAAGATAGGTTTTAAAAATTATGATTCTAGATGGTCTAGTGTTATTTTATAGAATACTTAAAATAAACACACAAATAACTAGGTCAAACGAATCGATCCAGTTACAACACACAACATAAAACTTGCACCAATGTTGGCTGATAGAAGTTTTACAATATAACATATAATTTTTAGAGAGAAAACAATAAAAATATAAATGTTAATCTATTTCATCATTCCTAAATGTTTTAAATTATAAATTTTAGAAATAAATATGATATAGAGTTGGCTATAAAAAAGAACTAGAAAGACAGTCTAAAGATGGTTTTAGGTAGTTAAGGTTGAAATGTATATGTATTGGTGATGGTATTGGATAGGTATTGGGGCATACCCCCTCACTTCATAATCCTATAATGATAAGGGTGTTAGGTGATTTGTGAATATATACCATCAACCAAAAATTTATACTTGGCCATAAAATTGAGTTAGTTTCCCCCTTGGTGATGAAATCCAAGTAGGTAGACCTTAAGTAGAGTTTGTTTCAATGCTTTTTTATATTATGTGGTTTGGAAGTGTGAGAAAAACAAATAAATAGTGTGAATAAATTGATAAATTAAAACTTCCTATTTAGTATATGTGTGTTACTCTAAGTAAGAAAGAAACAAAATGAAAAGTGAATTTAATTACTAATAATATAAGTTAATTCCTTTGCTTGAAGAGTATAGGGTCTATTCAAATGACCAAGTATGCAAAAATTACATAACATAATTGAATGGTTCAATTATGTCTATTGAATCAAGAGCCAGAAAAACATAGTTGAATGAGTCGATTGAGTTTCCTAGGTAAGAAAATAACTACAAAACTATGTCAATCTAGTTGACCTAGTTTGTTATAGGGTTATAGTTTTGTAGACTAAAAACCATGAAAAATAAGAATATAATGAAGAAAATAAAATTACTAAGATGATAAGAATAAACTTGATGATTTTAAATATGCTAAATTTTCTATTTTTATATTGTGTCATCTAGATAAAGATTTGTATCTTGCTAATAGAGTTGAATGGGTTGAATGAGTATGATAAATTATGGTTGAAGATGACTTGCTAATAGAGTTAAATGGGTCAAATAATTATTAAAACCTATATGAAGAAGTGAACTAAGTCGATAAGATTGATTTGATTACATGTGGTTGAAGATGACCTGCATAAAGAAAAAATAGAGATCATTAGATTGACTATGTGTTAAACCTATGCATAGAATGTTAGACTGAGTCAATAGATTCAATTCAATAATGTAAAAATGAAATAAATGATAAATTTTAATAAATGAAGGCACAAGAGAAAACTTTCAAGGGTTAGTTCACTTTAAGTTCACTAGAATGTATATAAGGGAAAGTGAAGTTGATCTATAAATCAATCTTATCCTAAAGAAGATAATCACACTATCCCTTTCACTTGTTGGTATATTTAGACAATTGGGGTCATCACCAATATAGGTTATATTTACCTAACTAAGGGGCCTCTTACCACACAATATCACTAGAGAGGGTTCAAAGCCTCTAGTCAAGCAATACCACACAATAACCCTAGCTAGGTCCTATGTGATCTTATCGAAGTAAACAATAATCTAACCTAGTGCTCACCAAATCATGTGGCAAAAATGTGGGTAATGAAAAAAATTAAACATGAAAATAAGAAATCTACTCAAATAAATGTATAGGTAATCCTAATGAATGTAGAAAAAAATATATTTATAAGCTAACACATACAAATTTATCTACTTAATAAAGAGGACAAGAGTTAGGAATTCTTACCTTGAAGATAAAACCATCGAGATTTAATCTCTTCCTTTGATAATGGTGCTTTGAAAGAGGTTATTATGGTTCATAAAGATAACAAAGATAGGTCAAGTCTAGGCTACATGAATTCTCCTATGCATCCAAAAGACTTTTCCCACAAGACAAGATTTTTATCTATAAAGGTAAACCCTAAGAAATGGTTCCTCAAGTAGAATGGTAGATAAGTAGATGCAAATATATATATATATATATATATATATATATATATAATGAAAATGGTGAAAAGGATGTGTTTATATAGGTGGATCAAACCCTAAACTCTTCCAAAGTTTTAGATGATAGAGCCAGCCTAGTTGACCCTATTCTTTAAAAGTAGTTAGGTCCTAGACTAGGTTAGCTAGGGAAACTTAGTCCCGTAACATGATTTTTTTTAAGAATACAGTCAAACCATGCAACTTTGTTCTATAAATTATAAAAAGAGGTTTTGGCTTAGGTCTATATATATATATATATATAATGAAAATGGTGAAAAGGATGTGTTTATATAGGTGGATCTAACCCTAAACTCTTCCAAAGTTTTAGATGATAGAGCCAGCCTAGTTGACCCTATTCTTTAAAAGTAGTTAGGTCCTAGACTAGGTTAGCTAGGGAAAACTTAGTCTCGTAACATGATTTTTTTAAGAATATGGTCAACCCATGCAAATTTGTCCTATAAATTATAAAAAGAGGTTTTGGCTTAGGTGGGGGTTATTTGAGGTGGTGAATTGCTTGGAGGAGTGTGTAAGGGAAATGTCAAAGCTTAAATAAATGTATAGGGTAGGTTTGTGTTGGTTACAAGTGGTGGTATATGGGAAAACAATCTTGTGAAGCACCAATGGTCTACCCCACTTTCTTAGTGCACCCTTTAAGGTGTACACTCAAAGAGATTGAGTCTCAATAGGTTCTTGCAAGAAAGGAATCATTAGTGATTTATAAAGTTTAAAATTATTATGTGTATAAAAAATGATTATATGTGTGCATGCATTTCATAAAAGGAAAACATTATTACAAGGAGTAAAAACCCTCTTGTATGTGTTGCAAACAATTAAGAAGAATACTTCAACAATACCATGAAGATATATTCACACGCGTTTGATTATAAAAATCCAAAAAAAACTATATAAAAAGTAATGATATATGTGACAACCCTACATGTGGCATGGATATAGTAGGATGTTAGATGAATCTTTGGTGAGTTACCATGAAAATGAATTCATCATAAATATGAATATTTTATTTCCTATATAATTTGGAAAAGTTTTAAAGCATATGGAGTTTTCCTTCTTAAAATGATTGCATTATTTTTTTCATGAGACTATTAATAATCAAATTGAGACATATCAAAATACTATTAAGGGTTATTGTAATTTTTAAATTTATTCTTCAAAATATGAAACTAAGGATCATTTTGTATTTAAATGTTCTCTTTATTAAGAAATTAGGAGGATATTATGTTGGCTCTTCTAAGACTCAAACAAGTCTCTTCAATAGTTTGTGAGGATAAGAGATACATGGGTTTATTATTATAATATATGCTTGATCTCACTAGTATTTAGCTAAAGACTTTAATTATAAAATAATCTACACCCAGAAGATTTCTTCATTTTTCACCTTGTTTCTTCTTCAAGATTGAGTAGGAAGTGTCTATATCATAGGGTTGTTGGATATGGTGAGATCAGTAAGGCATAGAAATACATGATTTTTTTTTCACATAATTTATCAATCTCTTGTTATTTTTAATTTTAACACATTTCATTTCAACTTTACTTTTTGATATATAAGCATCTAGGTTCAAAAGAAATCTTGCATCAAACCAAAAACAGAAGTAGGATGGTAATAATAAGCCACATTTTAAGCCTTAGATTTTTATAAGGATGTGGTGCTATAGAATTTATTCTAGAGGATGTATATGGTATCTATTAGATAATAATATTGATAATAACACATGTCACACAGTCTTATACAAAGCCAAAATGTGTGTAAATTGGTTTACAAGTGGGGTTTGAAGTAAAGCTATAAAAATTATCAAATTGCACTATGGCATCTTTTGGAAGGTATATAACATTAAATTGACTTAAAGATATGGTGAAAGGAATAGGAATAGGGTGAAAAATTATTAATATGCATCAAAAAATAAAATCCATTTCATGACATTGTGTTATTCTATGGCAATTTTATAGTCTTTTAATAATTCTATCAAGTGAAGAAGATGTTGGGAGCATAATGTGAAGTACCAAACTATCAATAATTCTCTTAAAACATTGGAGAGTACATAAATGGGTGTTTTTTAGATCAAAAAAATATTTTGGTCAAATATAAGGTTCATAGTATTTCAAGAGGCCCACTAGATGTTTGATTATTTGTCAAATGAAGACACATAGTTGGAGGTTTCTTGATAGTGAGCAGAAGGATCCATTTTCAAATACCTAATTGATTAATATTAATATGGATGGTTTTGGAAATAAAAAAGCTAATACTAAATAACAAGGTGATGTGTTATGGACATCAAGATAATGGTATACATTTAATGAATTTACCACTAGTATGTGGGTTAGTAGAGAGCGTTAATATAAGTAGGCATATTATGTATCTATATAAGAAAACCCTTAGAGCACAAAGAGAGATAAAAAGAGAGAGAAGAGGCCAATAAAAAGAGTCAAATTTTCAAGGGAGATTCATTAGGCAAGATTAATCAGTTCAATAAGGTTGTAACACATCTTGCTCAAATATTGTAGTAGAATTGTAATGTCTATAATAAGATTTTAGTGTGTGCAAGCTATAATTCCTCTATTAAAATCAATAAATGCATTATGGTTTATTTTTTTTATGTGTAAGACTAAAATATAGTCTATTTTTTGTGTTGTCTTTGTGGGTTATGTGATCTAAGGTCATCCTTAATTAGACAACCTAAATGTGTCTGCATCAATTGATATCAAAGCAAGATTATCCTTGAAAAGTGAACATCTGAAAGAATTATATTTTACAAATTTTTGAGTGTGGGTATAAAGAAGTGAAGGCATATTCCAATAATAAAAGTGTTGTGTAAAATTTTTAATGATTTTCCTTTATTTCAAAGAAATGGAATGGCACACAAAGCTAGTTTTTTAAACCCATTTTTTGGCTATGTATGGATGTGCATAGGACTAATAAGAGATAACATGTGTAGGATTAACAAACACATAGAACATGTAGGATTTAGGATAGGCATGCACATAATGAGGGGCACCCTAAATTTTTACTAAGCATTAGATCATGTGAGTGCATATAGACATGGAGGAACACTTTGAATGAAGTCTTTAAGAGCCAAACTACATTGACCAATTCATAAAGTCACACAAAAATTAGAGTATGAGAATCAGGAAGATAATTTCACAAACCATGGGAAAAAAGATAGAGATTATTTCCTATTCAACAAGAGTGAGTCAATCATAGAGGTAATGGTAAAACTGACTACAATAATATAACACATGATGGAGAATATCTAACAGTGTGCATAGGTTAATGTCAACTATTTTATATTAACATATTCTAGTTATAGTCAAATAATTGCACCATGCATGATAATTTATTTATTGTTTATAATTATAAAAGTGTGTTATGAGCATGCATAAATATCCCCCTTTGTTAGAGCAAAAAAAAATATTATTAAGAGTAATATTCTTGTTTTATTTATTATTGTTATTGAGATTACTATTATTTTTTTATTACTAAGGATATGGTCATGTAATATGGATTGTCCTAGAATTTTAATTGTATATCTATGATGCATTAACATATTAATGAAGATGAGATTTGTGTTGTACAATGTCTTTTATTTTCATTGAGTTTTGAATCATTTAATGCTAAATCAATTATGTGGTTAAAAAATATTTCATAGTCTAATGAAATTTTCCATTATTTTTTAAGTTTAGCTACATGAAACACCTAGGATTCACCCCATTTCCATCTATATCAACATAGGCTTGGTAATTAACCTCTACACCTTAAGTGAGCATGAAAGGCTTGCCTTGTATGACATATTTGTGCAACCAAGATTAGTATTTGGGGTTTGTGTGTGTAAGGTGAAAATATAGGGCACATGAGTATGATAGGGTGAATTAGAATGAAAAAATATCCCAAACATTTGAGTCAACATTTTGGTTCCATTTTTGAGACCCTATCAGATTCCATTTCTCTAATGGTGAGCAAACATGTTCTATGGAATCTCCTTGGAAAATATTGAACATTGGTTTGAGTAGATAGAGGTGAAATTTACATTGAATCATCCAAATTGTGGCTATTAGAATATAAATAAATGGGTATAATCCAAATTGCATGATCCATTTTACAAAGTGTTATTTTGTGAATTATCTACACATTTGTATGCATGGTTGGATACATATCTTACAAACTAGCACAAAAAATATGGATGTCAGTATCCATGGACTAAAGAGTGCTTAAATAATCTAGAATGATTGGATGTGGTTTTCATAAGCGATGTGGATGTCTTATGGAATGATGCACTAGATAGATATGTGTTGGAATTTGTAGTGTCTACCTACTCTTATTTTGATGAGGTTGAGTATCAATTCTTTTGTGAACCCAGGGTTACATTTTTGAAGATAATAATTTTATAAATAAATAAGTTAGTATATTATGGAAATGAGAGCCTACATGTGGAGGGATAAATAAATGTGTATGATCTTCATAAAAGGTAGGAGGTGAAGAGGAGCATGGTTGAGGGAAAAAGTGAAAAAAGATTCAAACATGGGAAAATTAGATGAACATGAACTTAGAAGGTGAAAGTAAGATGAGGCTCAAAAAAAGGTGATAATCGATAACAAATATAGATAGAGGGAGAGTAAAACTTGGGATATTTTATGAGGACGTATTGAGAATGGGAATGACAATTGGATGACTCTCACATATAGGAAGTGAGATCTTTACAAGAAGTAGTAAACTCTAATGATCAAGAGAAAGTGTCATTGAAACCTATTTAACTATATTATTAATGTAAGGTATTCTAGAACATACCATTTAAGAAATGCCTAATTCACCTCCACATAATGTGCATACTCATGCATTCCATTTGAAAGTGGAGAAAAGTAGTGAGGATATAGTTAGTGGTAAGTATAAGATATTTTTTAAGGAAAGAAGCTGAGAATAGTGTTTTAGATAAAATTATTCCCTATAAGCCATTGAACATAAAAACATATCAACCATCATTATTAATTATAAGTCTAAGAATGTACAAGATTAAAATGATGAGGGTTGGCCCAACACCCCAAATCAATAGTACTACACAAAGTGGGATAGTAGGATTTGGCTCAACTAAAACAATGTAAAAAGATCCACAACCATAAATAAAAAGATTTTAAAATATGCAAACCAAAACAACTACACCCATGGGGAGAAATATGAATGGCATGGGAGGTAACCCTGGAGGAAGTTAAGTATTGGGCATGAAACCTTCTTGATACACCCAAATTACACAAGTGATTGCTCCTTTACCAGTATCACAAATATTCTATGAGATGTATTTACATTTTATAGAGTACCATGGTGTAGAAAATGATGCTAATCATATGCATAAGTGTGAGTTTATATGGTGTGAAAAAGTCATCACTAGTTTATAATGCAAGGCGATCTAGTTTGAAACAACATTATTAGATCATGCAAACACATGGTACCATAAGTTAAACCCAAATCAAGTTATTATTGACTATGATCTTATAAATGCAAAAATTTTATGGGGGTTTGGTATCTAAGAGTTTGAGAAATAGAGCATTGTTATGTTTAATGAAATTAAATGGGAACTAATTGAAAACATGCATGATTATGATGTGAGTTTTATAACTTTAATTTATAAACTCTCATCTGAAATCCACCTTGAATAACATGATAAGTGGTTTACTATGGGCTATTATTTCCTCTTTGATTCAACTTATTAATGAAGATATTTATTGAACCCAAAGAATCCCTAGAATCATCGTTGCACATAAAAATTGTTGGAAGATGGACATTGGTTAGTCATTTTCTTGAGGTACAAAATTTCTTAATAGATTCCTATATTTAGAAGATGATAGATAATAGTGACAATGACACTAGGAGTGGGTTATGGTTTACATATTATGGGGTGAAAGGGCATAATAGTAAAAAAATCACCACATTGAATGTGAAGGCCATGTTAATCTCACGAAAAATATACCATGAGGATCATGATGTGTGCAAATATCCACTTTATTAGCACATGACCCATATGAAGGTCTTTATGTATTATAAAATTTGTGTTTCCTTGACCCATAATATTGAATATTGTTGAGTGATTGATGAAGTCATGAGGCATGAGAGTGAGGCACACACCAAGATACTTTAGGATAGTTGAATCAAAGAATTGGGAGTTATGGGTAATAATGTGCCTATTGAGGACATGGTGAATAAGGTAGACATAGATTCTACCCACACTCATGTTAAAATTCATATATTTGAACCATTATTAGATAAATTATCATGTTTTTCCTACTTATAGTTTTTGTTAAGGTTAACATGTAGTGGAGGAATACCCATATTTGTATGCCAGGATTACAAAGAAGGAAAATGATGAAAAGGGCATTATTATGATTAGGCTAGAAGAAAATACTGAGCAATGGCATCCAAAATTTAGTCATAAATTTAAGGGACCAAAGTGAACGTAACAACCACATAATATCTTTACAAAAATTCTTTTAGTCCCAAGGGAAAGAATTTAGATTGGGTTTGAGGCATTGAGGCTAGAAGAAAAGGTTTCATGCATTGAGCCTCCTATGGACCAATACCTTAAATATTCATGATATAAGGATATACTAAATGAGGTGATGGAATTATTTCAAAACTTACAAGGAGAATTTTAACTAGCATGAGACTTGAAAGCCAAATCCAAGGCATACATTTAACATAAAGTACAAGTTGACAAGGAGAAGGATGATCTCACCAAGATTTTGGATATTTTAAATTCCAAGAGAATGATCTCTCCATTAATTTATTTTTATTAAAATATGCAGACAAATTACTTGTTAAAATTCCCATACCCCATCTAACTCAGGTCTGAGAAGTCAGAACCTCCTAGAATGTATGGTATGACCAAGAACTATTCATCAAATAAACTATTAATGGATGGTCGGTCTTTAACATTATAATTGATACTGACATAAAGGTAAAAATTCTCACCCAATATACATGG
Source organism: Torreya grandis (assembly GCA_037957365.1). Lineage (NCBI taxonomy): Eukaryota > Viridiplantae > Streptophyta > Pinopsida > Cupressales > Taxaceae > Torreya > Torreya grandis. The sequence goes on along the minus strand of JARHVA010004926.1, from coordinate 230,610 downwards.
TGTAAGATATGAATCTTGGCTCTTCACCCTTCCCCATGTGTCTTATTCATGGAAAATAAGACATTACACCTAACCTCTAGGTATATTGAAGAATGACTCTATAGATACATTGAGTGAAATTTTTTTCTTAGATTTTAATGTTTGGAGCTCATAGAAGTTGATAACTACCCTTCTCTCTAAGTTAAGCCATGGTGTTACATAAATAATTCATATACATGATTCAAAAAGCATTACATGAATTTTAAAAATGGAAAGGAGCATGTGATCATTCCTTTATAAAATTACCAAGGACATCCTTATTTGAAGAGTGTGTATTTGGATGAGTAAGTTAACTAGATTTATAACACCACTACAAAAGGCATTGAAATATTGGAACCCAATCCAGAAGGGGTCATTCATTGGAATGATGTGAAGTTAGTTGATTTCTAACACTACAAGTGTCTCTTACAACCAATGGGTGAAAGAATCATATGAGGTGATCAGTTGAAAGTGTGGAGTGGTGAGATCATATACCAAACATAAACCTATGATATATTATCCAAATTATACCCATGGGTCACTAGTCAAATAGAAAAACAAGGTTTGTTTCTAATACACTTGTTTAAAATTAAAAAATGTGTTTCATTTGAGTCAAAGAAATCTAGTAGCTTTGCCTCAGTATGAAGGCTTTTAAAATCTAGATGTGTTTATGAGTACTCTAGAGGACTATATTATAAATGAATATGAACATGTTAGTGTATTAGTATATCTTTTTTAAAGTACTATTGTGCACTAGTGGGCCACTCACTAATGTAACCTAGCTAATGGATAAAAATAAAAGAGGCATTGTGTACTAGGTTTTAACACAATATTGATGATGATGGTATACCTATATACAATGGTGAATCAGACCCATAGACACATGCCTACAATATTGAGAAGGTATGGATAAAAAACATAAATATTTTGGAGAGGCTTTGGTTTCATACCTTTTACCTTAATTTTAAGACTTGGGCATGCATGTGGTATATTGTAGATGAAATACATTAGGAGATCATTAACAGGTAAACCTTGAAAGATAGTTTCACATAAACTTTTTATTTTTACTCATCTATTTTGGAGATCATCAATCTCTCAAATTACATCCATTGTGACATCTAATAATATGACACTATCATGGAGGAAATGGTTCATAAGTTGTATGGAAAAAATGGGATAGACTTGCCAAATTTTTAAAAAAGAGATCATTATTAATAGTGATTCAATAAAATAGGATGATGTGGTATGGATGAAGTGACATTGGTAGCACAAAATAGGGAAACAAAAGGTTGTGAAACAAGTGGATGAAGTGCCTAATGAGGTAGGTTTGATACATTTTAAATTTGAGACATCACATGATCATCATGATATGGTCAATATGCCAGAAAATAAGTATAAAAAGTATTAGGAACCCTTAAAGAATTCCAAGACTAACATTGACACATATGAGTCACTAAATATTGAAACCATTTATGACTACTGGTCTGATGAATAAATAGCATAAATTGTTGAATTAATTTTTTAGTTCCATGAACTTTTCATCCTAATATAAAAAGAAATGTAGGGTGTATATCCCTTAGGAAAAATGATAATAAAGCTAGTTGAAGGTGCAAAGCCTATCAAGAAAAACCCATATAAACTGAACCCTAACTTATGCACTAATGTAAAATGAGTAATTTATGATAAAATCATCTATCCTATTGAAGAATCAAAGTGGGATCCCCATGGTCATTAGTATCAATAAGTATGGGCACATTTGTATTTGTGTTGAATTTTATCTTTTAAAAAAGGCATGTGTAACATACACATTTATCACCCTATTTAATGAAGAGGTACTTGAGGGGGTATTCAATTATAAAATTTATACCTTTACTGATGGGTTTTATAGGAATCACTAGAAGTAGATAGAAGAGGAAGATAATCTCAAGACTAACTTTGTTACTAAATGGGGATCATTTACTTAATGTAACTATTATATTCTCCCCCATTATCATCATCACTTTCAAATACTTTATGTACTAGTTTCTAAAACTCTAGATGATTAGATTGCTTATGGGATCATTAAATACCATAATGATAATCTATGCCTAATATTTGAGCATTATTGATAGCTAAAAATTACCCTAAACCTAACTAAATGTGTGTTTTTAACACCTTATAGTAATTGGGGCATGTAGTTTGCAAGGATGGTTTATTGGTGGACCCTACAAATGTAGGCATTATCCTTTAATTTGAACCACCTATTATTTAGTGAAAAGTGTTATACTATAGAAATTTTATTTAAAACTATGGAAATATTTAAAAACCATTAGAATAGATGTTATGCAAGAATGGGTCATATATATGGTGTGAGGTGAAGGATGAGGCATTCAAAATAGTGAATAAAATGTTGAAAATCAGATAGATCTTGAAATTTATTGACTGGAGCACTCTTTTATAGGTACGTGTAGATGCTTTAGGAAAATAAAGTGGTGTTATCCTTACTCAGATATGGGAAATAAAAATTTATCGCCCCATTTACTTTGCCAACCATAATCTTATCCAGAAAAAATATAACTACACTACTACAGAGTATGAAACCTTGGCCATGGTCTATGTACTTCAAAAATGTCAACAATGTCTTATGGATACATCCTATACCTTTTTCACATATCATTAATCACTCAATTATCTCATCAAAAACCAATTTCTCAATGGTCATAGTTGAATTTTAATTGTTTTATTTCAAGAATTTGAATTTTTTGTTGTTGTTAGGTTGGGAAAACAAAACTCAAGACCCAACTATTTTTTTTGAATAAATAATGGAGAAGACATGTGATAAATTTAATATGGGTTGACTAATGTGTAGCTATATATTATTAAACATGTTAAAAAATATATTTTGGACATAGTTATTTTTATAACCATAGGTGTTGTTCTTAGCCATCTGTCAACTAGGGAGAAGAAGCATTTGGCTATGCATGATGACCCGTATTAGCTTATTAAAGGGGAAATTTAAAAATTAGGGTGTGATAAGGTTTTTATCATATCATTAAGGAAATTAGGGCATCATTAGTTTCAATTTTTTTGAATAATCCATCGTGCGCAAGATTTTTCTTTTTATCTTATGGTGGCTTACTTTGTTTCAAGATGAAAAAGATTATATGCATAAGTGTGACATATGCCAAAGGAATAGAAATAAAAACCATTAGGATGAAATGAAATTTATTCCTATCTTGGCACAATATCTATTTTAGAAATTGAATATTTAATTTTTAGGATTGAATTCTCCTACTGTATGAATAACTAGTACACATTATATCATTATTGCAACCAACTATCTCCCCAGGTGGGATAAAGCAATGCCAACCAAGAATTGTATGACAAAAAATAAAATGTGATTATTTTGGGAGAATTTCATTAGTGAGTATGGGTTCCCTTTAATCCTATATATTGATTGATAGACAAATTTCATTAACAATATCTGTGCATCTTGATATCTAATTTCATGATTTCCCATCAAAATACAAATCCATAGCATTCCCAAGCGAATGGAATTATAGAATTATTTAAAAACATATTAGGGAATACACTAAAAAATAATTGAGATGTTGGGAATAAATACTGGTGTGATCACATTTAAGTGGTCTTTTGGGTTTACTGAATAACTCACAAGTTCACAAATAAAGTTGCACCCTTTGAGTTGGTGTTTAATACTAAGGCAATACTTCCCATAGAGTTTCAATTCCCATCATTATGAATCATTGGTTATGATGGATAGATGATCAATATTCATTTAATTCACTCTTGAAGGAGTTGATACAATTGGATGAGAATCACACCTTTTCTCATTGGAATGAATCTATTGCTAAGGCATGACATAAAGTTTGGCATGACAAACATGTAAAGAACTATGTATTTGAAAATGTTGCCTTTTTTATGTATGATTCTAAGTACCTAAAACACCTTATAAAGTTTCAATTTTATGGTTAGGACTATATATAAAACATGATATTTAGGTGATTGGTGCATGTAAGTTATGCACCTTAGATGGTGAATTACTCAATGGACATGAAAATGGTATTTGGATTAAAGCATAACATTCATAGAAGGTAATAGGATAACAGTGAATGAGGTGTACACTAACTAGTTATTTTGTAGTGGGTTTTATTTTTTAAGGTAGTAATAGTAAGTTAGTGTCATAGATGTAGATGAAATTTTGAGTAAATGGATTTTTGATTGTGTATTTGCATCAAAACACCCAAAATGTCAATCCAACAATTGAGATATAGAGCCATTAGGATAAAATGCAAACACAAATGAATATTCATAATAACACTCAAATCCTAAAGCTAATTGCTCTAAACCAAGATTAAACAATAAAAAGACTAAAGGATCAATGGATGAATATTACTTACCATACAATCAGATTTGGAAGCATGATGTTGGCTTGATGAAGACACTTAGATTGCATGGATTATTTGGATTCATGAATAGAATGATAACATGGATGCTCATAGATTCATTGTTTGATTTTCTCATTGACATGGAGATTTCCTAGATTCAATAGTCAGTTTGGCTATAGAGGAGAGACTTGTTTAAATAGGCCATGAAGGGAAGACAAATGACCAATATTTAAAGTTGGGTTGGGAGGATCCATGGTGGAGGATTATCCAAGGAATAAAAAAATCTTTAAAAGCTTCTAGAAGAAAGGATTTTAGATAGAAAGGGATAAGTTAGAAAGGATTCTAGAATTAGAGAATTCTAGAATCCATTTAGGATCTAAGTAAGATTATTGTGGGATTAGGATCGATTATTAGATAGGTGATTAGGGACTAGGTATGTATGAGAGCCTAAAAATAGGCTAGGGCAGGTGGGTCAAAATTTTAAATTCCCAAATATTAGACAAGTGGGATTAGTTAGTGGATCATAGGTGATTAGATGGATTAATCAATTTATGGGGTAGGAATAATGTTAGTGGATAAATGATGAAGAGTGGGGATGTTAGATAAATGACCACAAGAGATGATTTTAGGATGGAATTAAATGAGATAATTGAAATTAGTGTTGACTAATAATAATATTAGTGGTAATAAATAATGTGATTAAATTTAGGTGCATACATTTTACCCATATTTGGAAGGGCATTATGAGTGGATGAAGTGGAAGAAGTAATGTTATTTCAAAGAAAAACTATTTTATGGATGAATGTTAGTAGATAGGATGCCCCCTTAAGGAGACATGTGGGGAATAATGAGATGGATGGCCACTTGAAAGAGGAAACAAGGGGTGGGGTGTGATGAATAGATAAGGGGATGGGATGTGAGATGTGTTATAGATGATGAAGAAAATAAACTCGACCTGAGAAGTGAACTAAAAATTTATGAATCTCCTAGAAAATACATATGCAAAGGTGATGGACACATGATTATGACTAGATAAAAGGCCTTAATCTTTCAACATATCCTAGGCAAAGACACATGCTAGTGAGAATTATAAACTAAAATTATAAAGGCCATGAGTTGTCTACATTTCCTAAGGACACATGCTGGGAGAGCATCGAGCCAAAGATAATACAATGATTTGATAAGAGTAATGATGGGTGCACTTAAAGAAAAATTCAAGTGATGTGATGAATGGGATGAGAAAGAATGATATGATCGATTGACCAAAAGAATTGGTTTATGTGATGCATCAAAATAATAAGCCATAATGTGATTACTAGTGATGATTCCCCTTACAAGGACACATGCAAGGAGCAACATATAAATTTATGGTCCTAGTCATTCCCTAATAAAGGGAGGAACCATAAAAATTAAATTATGAATTGACCAATCAATGATAATGGATGATGTATGAACAAAATATGAATATTCTAACTTATTAGGCCCAATCAACAAGTGCAAGTAATTCATGAAAATATTAATGAGATGATTATTGATATGGTGTTTGATCAATAAACTGATTGATTAATGATTGATATTATAGCTCAAATATTTTATTATAGACTTGGGGATGATGAAAGACAACATAGATGTGATGAAAAATTAGGGGGAAAGAGGAGAGAGTAGCTAAGGTGACCTTAGACATGATATGTGACTAAGCATTGTTGACATAGTCTGAAAAGACCTCAGGATAATGTAGTTCAAATGAGATGATAGATGAAAAGGTAGACTATAGGAAGTATATGAGGATTTTTAGACATGTTTGTTGTTAGAGAAAAGGATTAGGAGATATGATTGTATATTAGACTCATGGATTAGGATGATTAACATGATGATGGGATGGATATGATTTAGATGATTTAGGAAAGTGATAGAGGATAGGATAAATGACGAGTGTGTAGATGATCAAGCCATCATTGTTTTAATAAGTCTCATCAAAGTCTAATAAATATGATATATAATGCACTTGGCAGGATGCCCCATGATAAAAAGGAGAAAATAACAACTCTACATCATTGAGGGCACCTAAAAGCATCATTATAACTTTCGGTGTTATCATAGCATCCTTAATCTTTGACCAATGGAAAAAAGATACATGACATAATACATAAATAAACAAAACATAAGACAAATAATATACATACCTTATGCAAATAAGTCAAACAACATAGAGCATACATGTAACACACAAGTATCTACATGCAATATCATTGTGTCTTGTCTAATTGTCATGATGGAAGTTGATGGGATGATGGATCAAGTGATTTATGGGACTAAGTTTGTTAGGATGATGTGATGTGAATTTAGATTAAGGATAGGGACTTGGACAAGGTATGGACTCAGAGTAGATGAGGAACTAGGATTAGGATAAGGCTATTGAATACATAAGACAAGATGACTAGGATGTTGGGATAAGACAAGATGACAAGATGATAATATCGATAAGGCATTAGATAGGATGATTGGGATATTTAGGACATAAGACAAGATGACATATGACAAGACAACTTAGATTTTTTTATATTTTGTGAATTTTATGATTTTTAATGTTTTTTAGAATATTTTAATTTTTAGGGCTTTTTGGGATATGTATGTACACTATACAAAGGAGGTTAATAGGAAAGGGAATACCAAGCCTAGAAACTAGCATAAAGATGGATGGAATAATGGATGGGATGAAAAAATTATGAAGGTGATGCTAAAAAGAAAATGAGGACTAGGGATTCCCACTAACCATATCATGAAGGAACTAGATATCTAGTTTCCTAAGTGTCCATTAGAGGATATGCCAAGATTATTCCAAAACATTTCTCAAGACATATTCCAATCACCTACAAAGGTCAAGACTATAAGAATGAGGGACATAATAGTATGCATGATATGATGGTAGATGATGGACAAAGGGATAATAAGGATGAAATAGAGGGATATCATGTGGATGAAATGGGGTTTCCCCCAAGATTTGATGTATAATGTGAATAATAGACTATTTTACCATGATGCCAAAAACTTATTTTCATCATGATACATGTCTAAGGTACCAGAAGATTGGTTTTCACCATTAGATGAATGATTTTTTACTTATTATTATTATTATTTGATTTTTTAATGGCATCTCAATTTATTGGATATGGGTATGAGATGCAATAATGTTGAGACTTTCTAGATATTTAGCCAACACCTATTCTAGAGATGTGTAATATTAGGATCATGTTGTTGATGTTAGATGGAATGATGTCTGTGTGACCTTTATTGATTATTGATTGAGAATCTTCTAGATATCTAGGCCAGGTATCTTCATTACCCCTATGAGAGACAATACTCCCTAAGAAGGTAATGGGAGGTATGGATTGGATTATATCTTGATGTTGATAGGGTGTATTAGACTTGAATGGATGATAAGATCATGAGAAGAATGTGTGAGGGGTGTTTGAGGATTTGGATTAGTAGTCAAACACATCATTGGATATGTTGGACATTCCTAATTTTATTGGTGTCATGTGGAAAAAGACTTTAAGATATCTAAGATGCTTTGACTATGTGATTCTTTTTTGATCTGATTATTTGAAGGATTATTAGCCATCTTGATATTATTTTTTACATTATTTTTATTTGTTGATTGGGTTATTTATTAACTACCCCTTGGTGCTTGATATTAGGCTTCATTAGAGGAGATTGATGTTTGAATTGATAAATGATGGTTATTTTGACTTTGAGGGTCCGCTAGTCCATAACATTAGGCTTCACTAGGGAAAGATGCTTTTTGATTAGGCCAATGATTTAAACTTTCTTGATTTGGATTTAATGGATCAAAGGTGATTTGATCATTGTGAATGAATTTTAGGATATAGTCTTGGATATTTGTATTTGTGGTACATATTATGTTTCTCATGAAAGGATCCAATGGTGTGTGTTCCTATTCATCCCTATGGAGTAAGGTGATTAAATGATCATTGATGAGAAAGAAAGGATCTATGATAAATAAAGGTAGTGGGGATGGTATGATGAGGTTAATGAAGGGTGATAGGGTAGCATGGTCCTCATAGGGGTTCCTAAGAGACCCAGTTTTGGTATCGAAGAAAATTTCCTCAATATTATTACAATAATCACTAAGACTAGCTAAAAGATATGAATCTAATGCAAGATCCAATCCACTCAACCTATATTTGATAGATAAATCTTATAAGAACTCTATTATGACTTTGTAATCCTAATTGGGATCAAAATATATGCTTGGTGATTTATTTTCATCCGAATTGGAGGTATATTAAAAAAGGTAGGCATAGTCATCATCTGATACAACATTCATGAGGGATGATGTTTCTAATGAGGAATATAGTTTAGATATTGGTGTTGACCATGATGTTGATGTAGATAAAACTTATGTTGAATATTATGTTAAATTTGATGAGGGTGAAAGTGTCATTGATGAGGTAATACTATTAATACATGGTTCATTTTATGTAATTAACCTCTCAAAAAGAGGTTTTTGATATGTTGGACGAGGGGGAGATAATGGAGGAAGAATAAATTCACTAGAGATAATCCAAAGGAAAAAAGTCTCATGAAAAAAGGGGGGCTATGTTCATTGGGAATAGTTTCATTTTTGATGGAGGATTTGTCAAAGATGGGGGACCATGGAAGATGGATGTGGTGTCTTGACCTTGGCTTGGAGAAGGAGGGACTTGATCATGATTGGGAATGTAATCTTGGCATTCCTATTCTTATTCACCTAAGGATGTAGACTCATCTAATTCATCCTCAATTTCTATGTCACCATGGTCACTGAGGTCTTAGACATAGTTTTAAAAATTATGACATTGATTAATGGTATACCCCTAGGTTCAATGATATACATAGTATTGGTTAGATTGATACAAGAGGGTTTATGCTTGGTGGGATTAACATTTCATATGGGTGGATAGACCATAATGTTGGTGGAAATTTTTTTTTGAAATAGGGTTTCTAAATATATAGGAAGAGGAGTATAGGTTCACTCTTCATTTTATGTTTTAGATGTGGAAACATTTGAATTTGGATTAGATGGGCATTGACGTGATTAGGTGAGTAAATTATTAGTATAGGAGGTGCCTAGGATTGGATTCCCTTTACTAGTCTAAGAAGGGGTATATGATTGGCTATGAATGGTGGATGGAGGATTTAAATGGTACTCATGTGGATGGGTGTGGATTGAAGGTAATATTAGATGAATGGGGTGAAAGTCTAAAGGACATGGGGCGCTCAACTTAAGGAGGCATGAAATAAGTATATCCCTATTAGCAATGAGGCATTACTCAATCAAGGTATTGACCAAATTTTTTTTAGATGCCATAGATAAATATGGGAGAAAGTATGAATGATATGGTTCACTGGCCCCAATTGGCAAGTGTGGGGGACTGAATGGAAAGACCTAGGGATAAGGATGGGATGTGTGGAACAAATTTGTATGAAGGCTTATTTTAGTCTAGTCTCAAGTTTGAATATGATTTTTGATGGGATAATATAATATCAAGTAGACCAAATCAGGACATGAGCTATGATTTGATGATTAGTATTGGATTCGACTGAGTGAGCTACAATAAGCTCTAGGATTTGACAAGGGGATAGACTAGATCAAGAGATTTATTTTGACTAGGGGTTGATTGGATGAAGAATATTTCGAAACCAAGATGATTTACTCAAATAGGATGAGATTATTTGATTGATAAGTTGATAGGATTGTGATTATGACTCAAAATTGATTAGACACAAGCAAGATAATGATGATGACCCTGATATGTATTGAATATTTTTACCAATGTGGATGAGAACCCAAGTATGACTATAAACTTGATGAGAGGACTAGTATAGACAAGGGGAAGAGTTGGGTTAGACTAGGATTAGGACTAGTTTGTATAATCAAGGAATATGGTGATGGATAAGGTGATTAGGCTAGATGAGGTCAAGAAAAATGACCAATTTTAACTAGAGGATTGAGTAAGTATGGATAGGGTAGACTAGGGATGATTAATATTAAGACTAAGTAATTAATATGGAGTTATACTATGATAATATGGTATTAGAAGGATGACAACACTTGATTAGGATTTGGGGGTATGGATAGTGATATATGGATGATACTAAGATAAGATGTGATCAAGATGAGAGGGGTGATGAGAGGTAGGACAAGATAGAAAATGAAATGATTTTAATAGGATGTACATAAATATTCAAAGAGAATACATATAAGAAGATGAGATAAGGATATATAAGATGATTTGTGAAAAATACCTAGATAGGTATGTATAGGTTTAGGTAAGAGGTTGACTTGGATTTTAAACAAAATTGGTCTAGCACAACACTCACTAAATTAAGCAAACAACAAACCTAAGATTAGTAAACTGATTTGGGTGTGTAACTTAATGACTATACCATGTTATAACTTTGCAATGAGGCTATAGGCTAGTGACCCATTGAAGAATCTCTCAAACCCTATCAACCTTGTTTACACATGATAATCACTTGGGAGATGATAATAAAATAGCAACAAGTCACTTTTTATAGCCAAAAGGTCTTATGCTAGGTTGAATAGGCTCTCTAAGGGCATCCCTAATATATGCTAGGTATAGTGGGGCACAAGTCTATGTAGGATGATGTCTAATGCCTAGTTTAGAAAATGAAATCTTCCCCTTCATAAAATACCTGTATGGGGTTGACCATTTAGCCTAATGATATATATCCCTAATATTTATACTCTAATATAATATGGAGTGTGGATTAGTGTATGGTGGTGAAATTCATGATTATTATCCCCCTAAGAATATGATGAGTCCATGGGTGTCAATTCCATGTCACATTTCCCCTAAACAATAAAAATGGGAGGGTTTTTTAGTAGTTTTTGATCCTCCAAGAATCACCACAAGGATGCAAGGAGGAGAGCATACACCATTGTATCCCTCAAATGACACATAAGTAGGCAAAAATATTTATTAACTGATTGATTTAGATATTATATATATATATATATATGTGTGTGTGTGTTTACAAGATTATTTTTCAAAATGCCAAAATATATTTGATAGGTGACCTATAAGACAAATGATTAATAGTTTATAATTGGCAATATTAAGGGGTAACCTGCAAGACAAGATGTTAAACACAATATACGACCTAAAAGAGAAGATGATAGCAAGTAAAATCACTACTAGATTCACCCCTTCAAGAAAAAAAATGTTAGTCCCATAAGCATTAATAAAAATCATTGAGAAAATCATGATTTAGATCTACAACTTGTTTGGGTGGGGGGGGTATGATGTAGGGATCTGGGGATGGCATCCCATAATAGGGTTAAGGGACAATGAACCTTATAGGGTTAAGGGGAAGCACCCCTTATAAGGTCAAGGGGTATAACCCCTTGCAGGGTCTGGGGGCAATGCCCCTTATGTGCTCCTTGTTGTGGTACAGGGTAGGGTTGAGGGGCAACACCCTTGATGCCAAAAAAAATTGGGACTTTTGGAACCCTTGGAATGATGTAAAATTCACTAAAATTGATCCTAAAAAACACACTAATAAAGGACAAATTGAATGCAAAAATTAGTGTAAAATGTAATTGTAAAAGGTAAAACTATAGATACACAACCATTTTATTGAAAAATTGCTTCCAAAGAGCACAAAACCATAATTTTTTGGAAATATAGTAACTATCAAGTCATGATTTTATGGAAAATGATTAATCATGGTGGTTACCATAAAGGTTCTACAAAATCATGACTATTTGAAGCAATATCACAACTTTTCAAGAAAAAATGCAATTCACAATAAGAGATATTACAAGGGTTAGAAAAACCATGTATTAAACTTAAAGTGATCAGATTCCTAACCAATTGATTTAAAAGTGATATAAGACATAATGATATAATACAATAGAAAATATTTATAATGATTAGTCTAGCTACAAGATGACTATACAAGATGAACAAAATTGCTAGTCAACTCTGTAAAATCATGACTTTTAGGTCAATAACATGACTAAGGATTTATAGTTTTGAAATAAGTGTTTGAAAGGGGGATTTTTTATGGATCTAGATATTAATTCTCCTCCCACTTGAGAATGAAGAACATACAGACAAAGAACTTGTCAAAAATCCCAGTTAGTGATTTGGTTTTAATGGTTTTAACATGTGGGACAAAATCACTTATTTTGATGCAATGTCATGACTCTCCTGTAATACCATGATTGTAGAGTTTTAGTTTTATCTAGGGTAGGAAAAATGAGAGTTTATGGTGTCTGATGTGATCTAGGAAGCAACAACCTCCACCTGTAAGTAAATAGAGTTAGCATGATCCTGCAAACAATGACAAAAAGTGAATAAGATTGATATTTGACTAGAAGACTATATTAGGACAAAACCTCTGATCCCAAGGAAAAATCACAAATTTCATGGAAAAACCATAATTTTTAAATTGTGATTTTGAAATATATTGAAAGCCCTTCCAGGTCAAGAAATCATTAGTGGTTAAGTTAAGCAGTTATATGCAAATTTGATACTCAAAGGGACAAAAACATGACTTCCAAGTCAAAAATGCAATTCAAAAATCATGATAATTGCTAGGGGTCTCAAACTGTCAAAAAAAAAATGGTTAGTTGATCAAGTCTCAATAAAATTATGATTTATGAGGTAAAATCACCATTGTAAAGTCAAAACTTTTAGGTCAAAACCATAGGTCACTTGGGCAAGAAAATTAGGTCAAAATCTAGAACTTGTTCTTTACTAGGTAGCCCTACATGCTAATTTTTTTAAAAATAGAATATTAAATTTGTAGGACTAATTTATCCTACTACATGAATAACTAATGCACACTATATCATTATTGTAACCAACTATCTCACTAGGTGGGCTAAAGCAATGCAAACCAAGAATTATATGGCAAAAACTACAACTTGATTCTTTTGGGAAAATATCATTAGTCAATATGGGTTCCCTTTAAGCCTATATAGAGATTCAGGGACACACTTTATTAACAATATTGTGTGCATCTTGATATCTAATTTCATGATTTCCCATCACAAGACAACTTCATACCATTCCCATGTGAATTAAATTACAAAAGCATTTAAAAATTTCAGGGAATATTGTGAAAAATATTTGAGATGTTAGGAAAAAATAATGGGATGATCAAATTTTAGTGGTCTTATTAAACAAATTACAAGTGTATAAACAAAGTTACACCCTTTTAATTGGTGTTTAATACTAAGGCATTACTAACCATAGAGTTTCAAGTCCCATAATTTTGAATCGCTAGGTATGATGGATAGATGACCAAGATTCACTAAATTCACTCTTGAAGGAGTTGATTCAATTAGATGAAAAGTGCACGTTTTGTCATTGAAGCGAAACTATTGCTAAGGTATGACATAAAGTTTAGCATGATAAACATGTAAATAACTACATATTTGAAAAGAGTGCCTTTTTAGTGTATGATTCTAAGTACTTGAAGCACCCTAGAAAGTTTTAATTTGGTGGTTAAGACCATATATAGTACATTATATTTAGGTGATTGGTACAACAAAGTTATGCACCTTATATGGTGAATTTATCAATGGAAATTTCAATGGTAGTTGGATTAAACCCTACCATTCATAGAAGGTAATAGGATAATAGTGAATGAGGTATACACCAACTAATTATTTTATAGTGTTGTTTTTTTCTAGGTTAAATGGGGGGTTTTTTTGAACTAGGGTTTCTAGACCCTAGGAGAAGTAAAAACACAAAATTAACTATGGTCAACCAATGACCAGACAAGAAACAAAACCAAACAAGCCCTGAGATAACTATAATATGGCTTTAAAACAAACAAAGTATCACCAAAGAAATAAATCTAAATCTAAACTACTAGAAACATCCTCCCAAGAATATTTCATCTTTTTAAGGTTCATGTCAATCTAGAGCAATAATTTGTCATGGTCCATGCCATACTGAGATCCACTTCTCTTCCCCTTCTTTCCCTTCCCTTTTCCATTGACATTGGACTCAAAAATCTCACTAAGGTGAGCTCATAGGTTTTCAATGTTTTGTATTCCCTCATACATAAAAACTTTAAAAAACTAATGCTATTATGAATTTTATCATTATCTTATTCTAATAGCTCCACCCTGAATGATAAAATATGAATTTATTGATCCTCCTCCCTTGCTAAAAAGATTTGACTCATCCTTGTGTTTTCCTACTATAGAGAATTCACCTTATCTTTTATCTCTATTATCTCTCACATAAACCACTACATGATAGATTTTTTAAGCTCAATCTCTTCCATTATCTTATTATAGTTAATTTTTTAAATCAAGGTAACAAAAATTTTAAATTCCTCATTCTGATCCTTTAGATGCTTGTTCTGAGATACCTCCCCTTTATCCATGGGTACATAACTAGGCTCCTTGTTTGCATTCTCAACTACCAAATTCTGATACTATTTTCTTCTTTATTCCAATTCTTTATGACACTCCCCTATATATCCATTTCCTTATTTAATATAAATAAAATACCCTACCAAATCTCCCTCTTTAATGTGCATGTCTTGAAGTCCCTGTTTCCCTTGATTGGACCCTGTAGGCTTAAAATCACTTTGTAGTCTTTTTTTGATTTTTTATTGTGGCTTATGAATCTTTACTTCATACTTATTAATTCTATCCTCCATAGGTTTCTTAGTTTTCATAGTATTTTTAGTAACCCTGCTCAGACTCCCAGGGTATTTTATCCAAACAATTTCTCTATCTTTTCCTTTCGGGGTTAGGATATGTCTAGGTTAATCTAATTCATGCCCTTAAAATATTTTAAAATGATGTGGATCGCTCCCTCATGTCTAGGAGTTAATTAATTTCCATGTTTAAAATTCATGATTGACACCTCCATGAAATTTAGAACAAAATCTAGAAGACTAAAGGGCACACCATGCCTGAAGTAATTCAACATTCTAAATAAGGACAATATAACTACATTGTACATACCTTCCAAGGTAAAATATTTAATTATATAAAAGGCAATATCTACATATGCTTTTGGCAAGGATTTTTTATTAAAACCATTATGAAGCTAATCCAATTATTTTCCCTCCTCAAGAAATGCCTTTTTATCTAGTTTAAAATTCCTCGACATATAGTAGCTCTTTGTTTCCTCAATCACCAACCTAGTCACATGAGAAATGAGTTCCTCTATGATATCAAGGTTAAATCCATTTATTTAAACTATTATGTCCTCCTAAGATTTTTTAAATAAGATTGATAAATGTTTTCCATATCCTTTGATTTTCTCCATAAATCTAATAAAACCTCCCACTTGTACTGCTTCCCATACTCTTTCATTTTTCCTAACTTCAGGCTATAATTTTGATTCAATTTTATTAGGTAGACCTATGGTTTTGTCCTCACAACCTCTCTAAATTTCCATAATATTAGACTTCATTGAATCAAACCATAAGGAAGTGCAGATGTATTTTTTGATTTGGCTATCTAATATATGTTTTGGGGCATCTAAAAACTTCTCCTTTGGACCCCAAATAATTAAAATAAACCATATGAGTCCCTGAATCAATAGATTTCCATAAATTTATCCTCTAGGCATTAGAGGCTTCAACGCTATGCCTAAAGTTAGGATAATTGGTATTTCCTTTATCTTTGATCTTTATAATTAGGTCCCTAGGGAGATTCTCATAGCCCATCTAAGTCATAGGACCCACAATATTCACTCCTTTTTTGGTGAACCAATCTATTTACCATTCCCTTCCCTATAAGTGTGTAAAATGGTAACCTATTAAAAAGAGTCCAATATAACTTTAGCTTCCTCTAATACTTGTTTGATAGTCTAGCTAATTACATTTTTCCTAGACAAATAATTCACAATATTTAGAGAGTCTTCATCTACCAATAAATTATGCACACTTAATTACTTTGTTAATCTAATTCCCCACAACACTGATAGAGCTTCAACCCAGTGATTTGACCTCACACCTATGTCTTTAGCATATGAAAAAATCAAATTACCCTTATGATCTTTGATGATTCCACCTCAACCCACTGTACCTAGGTTTCCTTTAAAATCTCCATCAAAATTGAGCTTCATAAAGCCCTCAAGGGGGGTTTCCATTTTGTTCTTTTCCTTATTTCATCTTTGGGGTCTAGTTTACCCAACCCAAAGGTATCTATTTTCCAATTTAGAGTCAAGATTTTTTTAAAATGGAGTAATATTTTACCTTTCTTAATAGGGACAAAACTATAATTCTCCTTAATGAGATCAAATATCCTTGTTGAGAACTTTACTACTACATTTATTTCCCCTAAATTTTTTTTATTATGTTCCCCCCAAATTCCCCAAATGATATGAGGTGAAGTCAATTTCCAAAGTTTCTTGAGGTGAACATTTTGAAATGGGCATCCCCAATACTACCACACTTTCATTAGAGAACCTACTTGCACCCATGAGACATTAAATTTGTCCATAAAATGGCTCCAAATCTTGTGAGAAGGAGCAATTTACAAGCAAATAGAAGATTGATTCCTTGTCCTTTTCAAAAAGAACAAATATATTGATAATAATGCAACCTATTTTTCTAAGATTATCAATTATTAGGATTATATTTTGAATCACCACCCATAAGAAAAATATTATTTTTAGAGTAAGCCATTTGTCCCAAACAATCTCCCAACTGACTTTATTCTCAAGTTCTTAAGCTAGAAGATTATAACCTGATTTTCCTTTATATTAACCATTGAAAGAGTCCATCCAAACCATATAATATTTTTTAATAGTACTAGGGTTGTGTACATTTCATAATAAATTATTTAAGTTATAAATAGTTAGCATGTCTTTTTGATTTAAATTTTATAAGCTCAACCTTTTTCAGCTTTGAACTTCCTTTAACTCTTGCTAATAGTTTGCCACTTTAGGACCATATTTATTCCTCATGTTATATTGAAAATGTAATATTATATCACTCTAGTATAGAGGTATATTATAAATCCATTTATCCCTCTAGAAGTCAACACTTCATCCATTAACCATCTGTCATTTAGAACCTAAAATTATCATCTCCTTATTAGAAATTATGAAGTTCCAAATATGCGAGTCACTAACAAATTATTCATCTACCAAGATGTAGATCGAGTCCCTTCCTTAAAGGTATTTAAAAGAGAGGATTTTACCCCAAAATTAGCTCACATTAATGAATCTCCAAATAAATTTTGAAATGAGGGTTTTATTGATCAACTGTAAATTTATTAAACCAAGCCTACCATATCTTTTCTTAGAACAAAATGTTTTGCAATCCAAGAGATGGAATTTGTTTTCTCTTCCATTCTAGCCAAAAGAAAGTTTCATTAAATATTATGTAATTTTTATTCCACTCCTTTAGGCAAATTTAATAGCAAAATAATATACACTAGAAGACTCTATAGTACACTCTTAATTAAAACAACTTGCCAGTGTGTAATAAAATTTTACCTTTCCAACCTAACAGTTTTTTTTGGAATCTCTCAATCAAAGGATTATACACTACCACCTAAAGCTGATTTCTAAAGAGGTCCATTCCAAGGTAAAAGTATGGAATTTCCTTGATTTGGCATCCCAAGAGCATAGCTATCCTAGCTTGTCTAGCCATCGACATATTAAATAAATACACAAAACTCTTATCAAAATTAATTTTATAGTTATAATCCTTTTCATACATCACCAATATCTTTTTAATGTTTATTAATTCCTACATAGATGCTTTGGTCAAGTGAATAGTGTCACCTACAAGTTTTTGACAAGTCACTAGATCTATATACCTAGTCAGATTAAAACCTTTACATTATGATGTAGCCAAAATATTAGATATGAATCTACTCAATGAATCTATCATAATGATGAACAATAATGGGGAAAATGGGACTCCCTATCTCACACCTTTATCACTTTTGAATAAACCATGTGCTACCCCATTTACTAAAACAAAAAAACATACAAGTGGTAATACAAGCTCTAATGATTTTCCTAAAATTATCACAAAAACCAAATTGAGACATAACTCTATCAAGAAATCTCTAGCTAATCTATCATATGCCTTGGCCATATCCATTTTAAGCACCATAGTTGCTCTTTGGATTTTTTTCCATTGAATGTATGGCTTCATGAACCATGATCACTCCATCTTGAATTTGTCTACCTAGTACAAATCCTTCTTACTGAGGTTGGATAATATTTTCCATGATAATTTGTATCCTTAAAGAGATAAGCTTGGTGATAATCTTATAAAAACAAATTACATAAGTTAATAAGATGGAAGTCAAAAAATTTAACAATCCCTTCCTTATTAAGAATAAGCACTAAAAAATTATGATTAAGTTATTTGAATAGCTGACCAATGATGAATAATTAATTCATATCTACAACCACATCTTCACCATTTATGTCCCATAAAATATGGAAAAAAAGCTATGGAGAAGCCATTTGGCCATATTGCCTTGTCTAGATTCATCTTGGAGATCACAAATTTATTATCCTCTTGATTAATCAATTCTGGTATAACATGTAAAAATTCCTATTCATATCTAACATTCTTATTGAAATCATTTTTATACAAGTTTTTACAAAATTATACACTAGATTGATTAATATCATCTGCATTAGAGGAAGGATGCCCGATATTATTGATTAAATCCTTTATAACATTACGTTTCTTTTGTTTTAATTAAACAAGTGAAAAAATTGGGTATTTTTTTCACCTTCCTTGAGCCAAATGTTTCTATATTTCTACCTCCATAATGATTCTTCTCTAGCTTTAATAGTGTGATAGTTGCATAAAAGTTGTCTTTCTCTATTTTGAATCTCTGAATGATACCCCCTCTCCTTAATTTCCTCTTCAATCTTCAATGCATTATCTTTGAGAGAATTATTTTACAAATTAACATTCCCAAAAACCTATTTGTTCTATTGTTTAATCTTAATCTTCATCATTTTGAAAACTTTAGCTAGATCATACATAGAGGATCCACTACCATTCTTAGTCCACCATTCTAAGATCCTATCATGAATGTCAAGGTGCGTCAAACACATGTGTTCCATATTTAAAGGATAACTACTCTATTTGACCACCTGATCTGATATATTTAGCTCCAATGGAGAATGATTAGAGCCAATCTTTAAAAGTGTTTTAAAGGAAGTGGATTTTTTTTTAAAGGTAGTAATAGTAAGTTAGTGTAGTAGATGTAGATGAAATTTTGAGAAAATAGATTTTTGATTTCACAATTACATCAAAATACCCAAAATGTTAATCTACCAAGTGAGATCTAGATCCATTAGGATAAAATTCAAATAAAAATGAATATTCATAACAACACTCAAATTCTAAAGCTAATTACTCTAAATCAATATTAAACAATAAAAAGACTAAAGGATTAATGGATGAAGATTGCTTACCATAGACTCAAATTTGGCAAAATGTTATTGGCTTGATGAAGACATTTAGATTGCATGGATTAGTTGGATTGAAGACTAGAATGATATCATGGAAGATCATAGATTCATGGGTTAATTTGTTCATTGACATGGAGATTTCCTGGATTCAATAGTTGGTTTGGCCATAAAGGAGTGACTTGTTTAAATAGGCCATGGAGGGAAGATCAATGGTCAATATTCAAAGTTAAGTTTGGAAGATCCATGGTGGAGGATCATCTAAGGAATTAAAAATTCCTTTGAAGCCTCTAGAATAGAGGCTTCTAGAGAGAAAGAGGCTAAGTTAGAGAGGGTTTTAGAATTAAAAAACTCTAGAATCCATTTAGGGGCTAAGTAAGATTAATTGGCGATTAGGATAGGTGATTATATATTTGATTAGGGACTAGGGATGTAAGAGGGCCTATGAATAGGATAGGGTAGGTGGGTCATGGGATTTTTAAATTCCCAAATATTAGACAAGTGGGATTAGTTAGTGGATAATA
Source organism: Torreya grandis (assembly GCA_037957365.1). Lineage (NCBI taxonomy): Eukaryota > Viridiplantae > Streptophyta > Pinopsida > Cupressales > Taxaceae > Torreya > Torreya grandis. Next base: position 210,222 of record JARHVA010004926.1, on the reverse strand, counting down.
GGGGATTATATGGATTAATTGATTTGTGGGGTCAGAAGAAGGTTAGTGGATGAAGGATGAAGGAGGGGGATGTTAGATAAATAACTAGAAGATGTGATTTTAGGACATAATTAAATGAGATTAATGAGATAAGAAAAATTAGTGCTGACTAATAATAATATTAGTGACAATAAATAAAGTGAGTGAATTTAGGTGTATACAGTAGATAGTAATAATTTTGTCCTTTGTACACACTAGTAGGCTTGGTGAACCAGTAAAGTATATTTAAGGCAATGCCATGAATTTAATATGTGACAAATTGTAAGATCTTATAATAGGTTATGCAATCATCCATATATTGTAATGATTGACTTGAGGGGCTATAATTTGAATGAAAATGACTTTATTCAAATAATGGGTTTTATGAAAAAATGTTTTCTTCGTGTTAGAGGATGAGGCATGATATTTAGTATGGGTCAAAGTGGCAAAAAATAAATATAAAAGTTAGATAAGAGTGACATTGGGTATGAATAATGACAAAGGTGGGCACTATGTTGATATTGAATTGATATGAAGGAACTATACGACATGAAAGTGCATAAGAGGAATGGAAGCATAACTCCCAAGAACACAAAAGGGAAGAGTGCACATGTGAAGATATCATATAAAATTATAAACATATAGGATGACTTCACTCCTATAAATTTAAAATTTTAAATATTTTTGGATGACAACTAACACAATATTATCTAATGCACATGAAATAACATTAAAACCTTAAGTGTGTGAAGCCTAAAAATTATTGCATTTATGACCAACACATTAAAAGTAGTTTTTATGAAATCCACCAAATGGTATAAAATGAGAGATGCATGTCATTTTCATGACTTTGATATCAATACATATTGAGAGACCCCACAAGTGTAAATAAGTACTAACAATAAAAAAAACCTCTAATTTGATCCATTAACAACTAAGAAATGGCATTTAAGAGATAAAAATGACATCTTTGTGGAATTGTGACTCAAATGTACTAATAATGGAGGCATTTTAGTGGGTAAAGAGAAGGAATTCATTGAGTTACAAGTTATAGAGGTTATAAATTCCCATTTTTGTGCAAGGAATCTCAGAGCTAAGTCCTATGACACCAAATCTAGAGCATATACATGCTCACTAATATTTGAGGATTTGGACAAGTAGGGAAGATAAGGGTGTGCCAAAGGGGTTTTAGGCTAATTATGAGACAAAAAGTCAAGGAATCAAAGAATAAACACTTCATCTTTGACCTGAGTGTATATGCTAAAATTCCCACTATGGAATAAGTATGTAAAGAATCTAGTATCAATCATGTTAAGCATTAATAAATTATCATTAGAGAATAAGTGGAGGAAGTAGCAACATAAGCATTAGGAGTCTAAGTATTGGAATTCCCACCTAATACCAAATAGACATATAAGGCATCAGAGATAAAAAGGAAGAGCACATGAATAAAGGATATAATATAAGAAACCACATTAGAGGGAAAGAGAAGGAGAGCACCCAGAGATAGAAAATAAATATACACCAAGGGAATCATAGTTAAAAATCAAACCAAAGCTAGGAAAGATGATATTATAGAGATGTAGTATTCTGAGGGTGTGACATGCACAAAAAAATGGGAGTTAAAAGTCAAGTGGTGAAATGTGGAGGATTAAAACTAAAATTGATAATGATTATATGGATAGTACAATAAAATACCCCTGATGGGAATAGCATATTTGATGACTCTATTGGGTAATAATTGGAAAAATTTGGGGTCTCCAACTTTATGAGTTCCCTAGTTCAATAAGTCTAATGATTTGATGTGTTTATTGATTTCTCACATATTTGAAGATAGGTTCTATTCCTATAGCATAAGGATGAAGATCATGCCTAGCCAAATCCATAAGGTGATTATATTAGTCCAATTAGACAAGGACATCAAAAATTTACTAACACTAAGGAGGTAAAATGTGTGGCCAATAATCATGATTATAAGAAGGAAAATTATAATTTACCCATTATAACATTAAAGATAGAGCTAAAAGGGGTTCAATGCATTTGGTAATCACCAAGATGCATGGATTATGGAACCAAGTATAAATCAATAATTTTATTTATACATAGTGCATGAGATGGTGAGGAGAACACTATTTGACATCTCTAAGTTATAAGCAAATTTAATTATTAAAGACATAGGGAAAACACATAGGGTTGGGGATAAAATTCAAATATGGTAAAATATTGATGCTCCTTTGATTTGATATGATTGTCATGCTTCAGGGCACTAAAGAAGGCCAATAAAATTCCACATCCTTGAAAAATGATTATCATTAAAATATCACATCTATACTTTCCACAGAGTAGTATCGATCCAATATATGGCAAGCGTATATAGGTGGTTTGCATGGATGATGTAGGAAATATGGCATGAGAGGTGAATTTTAAGACTACTATCATTAATGATAAAGGATAAACCAATGTTTTTATCATGACACATTATTCATTGACACAAATCAAGTTGACCAATGGAAATATGTCAGGGTGGTTAAAGTTGCCATATGGATTTATGGTGCAATATTTGGTCTATACATTCAATGGAATCACATATACATATAAAATAACCATGGAAATGTAAAGGATAGATGAAAATATCCACATCCTTCATGATAAATATGGATACTTAAGGGAAACCAAAATAAAGGAATATGATGAGGAGGATAGCATTAGGGGCCTTATAAACCCAATACAAACTACTACCATAGAAGGCTAGGAAAACAAGATTTATTATATACTTAATCCAAAGAAAATAATAATTGGTGTGGGAGTGAAAGGGTAGGATGATATAACACTACTAAGTGGTTAATAATCCTCCCCATCCAAAAATTAAAAAAGAAGAAGAAGTTGGAGTTGCTTTCCTCAATGTAAGAGGACTTAGAGAAAATGGATTTGGATGATAAACCTATGAACAATAATAAATTATGGATCATGTAATATAATCCCACTTACAAAAGGTTTCCTTATCCACCCATTTTATAGAAAAGTCTAGAACATAAAGTATAGAAAAAATGAAGGAAAAAATCATAAACCACTCTTAGATAAAGAGATAAAACACATGATTCCCCATGTAAAAGTGAGCAAAAATAGGTAGAGGAAAATTTATAATAAAAATATTCCCACACCAATGAACAAGGGAACAATTTAAAAAAATAAAGTTATGTAAAGTAGGAACAAAGTAAAGAAAGGATGCAAGAGATGGAATTAGACAATACATAATACTTAGAGGCAATAATGGATAAAAGAGTTGATTCAGTCATGCAACATCTAAAATACATGGATTACTTACGGAATCCCCAAGAAGAGAAAACCATTACGAAAGAATTAGAACAATAATGATCGAAGGAAGAAGTATAAAAATAAGAGAAAAAGAGGGTGGAAAAGGGGGAAATAGGCTAGAGATAAGAGATCCCCCAATAGATATAACAATAAGAATAATATAATATCTACATAAAAATATAGGGCACTAAAATAGATGGAAAAATATACATGTGGAGTATAACAAGTCCTATAAATTCCATTATAACAACACACAAGTATATGTCCTTTACCTTGGATGAATTTACAGACAAACCATTATTTGAGGTTTCTATGACTATGGGATTGGAGCCCCCACTAGAGGTAAATGAAGGTCGAGACTTGATTTTTAAAAAATACCTTGAACATGAGTAATGAAAACTCATTGAGCATGATAGTAAAATTGACTAAAATGTTTACTAAGAGAACTTAATTAACATCACAACCTTTAAGATCCAAAGGAACACAATAAAGGAACTATTGAAGGTACTTGAAGAGGAACAAAAAAATGTGCCACATGAGAAAACACACTTGAAAAAGTGAAAGGGAAACATATAAAAACATAGTGAAATATTGTTGAAATAGAGATCAAAGCTCTGATGTTATGCTAGCAAGTCATGAAGGAGTAGCTAAACATACTAAATTGAGTTAACATATCTCAAGATAAAGATATAGAAAAGCCATAAATTATAATTCAGAAACTATTAAATAAGGGGAAAGGCACCATATATGTTCACAAAGAAAGTAATAAATTAAAAATTAAGTTTACCAAGCAATTGAAAATTTATGAGGGAGCATTGAATAAGTTCTCAGAAAGCATTAAAGTGACAAACAAAATATATATTTTATTTATCATGGCAAACAACTCTAACAAATGTGCCTCTCCATAAATAAGAACAAGGGCAGTGCATGATAGCCTCCCTTGTATATAGTAATAAAAATAAGGAGGATCACACCATAATTTTTTTAGAGGTTAAATAAATGGCATAAATAATGAGTGTAAAGGAGTTCAAGCGATGCTTATTAGAGCTTCAAATGAAGACTATTGATGAAGAAAGACTTATTGAGTAAATAATAAAGGAATCCACTAAAATGATAAATAGTATAAACCATCTAGCTGAAGGAATCCAAAAACAATCTCTAGCCTTAAGTTCATTAGGTGCATAAATAATAAGCATACCAGACAATATGAGGGGTATGCTCAAAAGGTAGTCCACTTTTAAATATGAGATAAATTAGGATGATCCCAAATTATTTGATTCAATACAATAATTTTTTTTGAGGATGGATAGAAACATTAATGTGGGGTAATGTTGAACCCAAATTTTTTTAAAGTATGGATGCATGTAGGAAAAATCAAGAGAGAACATGTATAGTAATAACAAAGAGAAAATGAATGCAATGCATATAATTTATGATAGACACGCACACACAAAGAGGAACCCTAAGTTTTTAATAAGTGTTGGGTTAGGCAAGCACAAAAAAATATGAAATCATACTTGGGCTAAAGAATCAAGGAGCCAAACTACATTGAATAAGTCATAAAGATGTAGAAAAGGTAGAGCATGAGAATTAGGAAGAAAATTGCACAAGTTTTAAGGCATAAAAGGTGAAGATTGTGGCCAACCAAATAATAATGAGTTAGCTAGAGATGTAATGACAAAACCAATTATGAGAACATAGTGTATAATAGCGTGTATAGGTGAATTTCAACTATTTCGTATTAACAAATTATAATTATAGTCAAAAATTTATGTCATGCATGGACATTTTTTACTGTTTGTAACTGTAAAAGGGTGGTATGTGCATGTATAAATATCCCCTCATAAAAAAAATTGTTGTGATTACTGATGTTGTTTATTGTTGAGATT
>JARHVA010004926.1:0-202500 GCA_037957365.1 Torreya grandis | reverse complement strand
ATATACATATATATATACATATACATATATATATATATATATATATACATACATATATATATATATATGTATATATATATATATATACATATATATATATATATATATATATATATATATATATATATACAATGAATTAATTTTAGAACCGAATGAACCACATGCTTTCTTTACCCTATTTTTCACTTCCAAAATACAAGCACAATTAGACCATCAACCAAAAATCTAGATACACTGATATCTTCATTAATTTATATATTTAACATATGCCACCTATTAAATAAGAGCAATCAATATCTGTAGTTTACATTAAAATGTATGTTTGATTATCAGATCTTAAAATCTGAATTATATTTCAAATTTATATTTTAGTTAGATTAATCTCACCCATTGATCCAAATGAGGGTAAAACATATTGATAATTATGATCTATGATAGGTGACCCCTCCACCATATTCACTCTATATGACCCTCCCAATAATTAAATCATTGGTTAGTTTTTCTATAAATTTATAAGATTTCAGAAAAAAAAAAAACATTTAAATATTAAAAAAGTCCAAAAATTAGGTACTAAGCATGACATGATTGCCATATTAAAATATTTACATATGTTATTTATCACATGTTTGGTACATGACATATTATTTAATACACATATGAATTCTACAGTATCTAAGTAGTATGCATGATATACTTGCTACACATGGACATAAAAATGTTGGTCTTATTTTTACCTAGTGGCCATGCCAATACTAGGGGCATATTGTTCCATAGGTTTCACTATTATAGGTCATATATTTTTATGATATTAATAGTAGGTTGAGGTACCTATATTTATTACACATGGATTTCTAGTTGCTCATTTCTTATATAGTGAGACATAATATGATGTTATACTATGATGTGACATTGATGCATATGGATGGTGTAGACTAGTTCCTTGTTTTATGCTCCATTTATGTTGTTAAATTTTTACATGATATGATACCTTGTTCTTAAATATTGTGTGTGGATCCTAGGGCCTTGATTGATGTGATAACTTTGATGTCCATTTTTTACAACATTATTAAGTCCTCCTTTCATGTGGCCCTTGGCCTTTTTTATTGTAACATTTTATATCCTTTATATGTGGCCTTTGGCCTTATGTATGACACTAAAAATTTCACTTGTTGAATTTTTAAAATTGAGTAGTGATATGATCTATAAAATGCATCATATTGTCTATTCATATTTAATTACACTTTTATTGTAAGAATCATTGATACATCTATCTACACATGGAATTTACATGCCCTCCTTACATATGTTATATACATTCCATTGACACATACATTATAATGATGACATATTATCCACATGTTCAATGATATTACATGATTATATCTTTATACATGACATGTTACAAGAAACACTTCTTTTGATATGAGTGAATTACATGATACATCCCTCATCTCAAAAAGGGGGCATTACAAAGGATTTTCATAAAGATATAAGCCTCCATGAACAAAGGATTAGGTAAGGGTATTTTTTTAAAATATTAATAATGGTTCAAACATATAAAATATATTCTCACATTGATACATATGACATGAGCATATACCATGCATATGCACTCAGTTTACAAACACTTGAGCACAAATTTATACACATTTGGGTGCACATGCATGGGAATATACATAATAATATACAAGAATATAATTATAGGTCTCCATATTAATATTATAGATTCAAGGGGTGTGATACTAATTCATGCACCTATACAAATGAATGGAAGTTATTTGTCATTCCAGTTCATACTTATTAGATCTATGGTCATGATGGGGACATGGGCATTGTCCATTAAATTTTGATCATGCATTATATTCTATATTGAGTGAAACTAATAATCAAACTTGAATTAATGATGGTGGCATGAACATGGTGCATTCCATTTTGATCATGAATTTTATTTTTACATTGAGTGAACTTGAGAGAAACATTAAAATTTAATCTATAAGCCATATATACTGTTTGAATCACTTTCTTTTATAAAACCTGACCTAATGGTTATCTATTTTAACTATGTATTTATTTGGGACAGTACATTATATACTTATCCACAAAATCATGAGGGTTGGGATACACAACACCCCATACCAATATCTTCCATAGTTACAATTTTTTTGGGAATACACATTTTATCTCTCCATGTGCTTCAATAAGGAAACATAAGTCTCTCCAATGCTTCAAGTATCATCACCTCCAAATAGTTTCAATATAAACATGGTTTCTATCAACACATGTGTAACCTAACCCTTGTTATTTTAGAATTTTAATTTTAGGTTAAAATATGCAAATTATGGACATTAAGGGAAGTTTTTTTATCAAGTGACCTGCATAATTGGAACTTCATACTAAACACAAAGTGTGTTATACACACTCGAGTATGTTTAATATTTTAATATAAATTTCATTACTAGAATAAAAAGGGGGTCATTTATAGATACTAAAATTTTCAATTTGGTACTTGACAATGACAAGTTTGATAGACATTTATGATACATGTATTGACCACTAAAATAATGTCCTAATCCACCATTATCTCACACTTGCATGTTATCTTATGAGTCAACCCTTGTGTTTTATTATTACACACCTACATGAACCCCATTTTATATTTCAAACCTAATAAACACCTTGCATAGACATATATAAACTCTAGTTAAGTCCACATATACACTATTGTTGCTTTCTCAATGTGCTTGAATTCTCTTAGAATCAAGGAACTTTCTTTTTCTTTTTCCTTTATTCCTAATTACTCTCATGACTCATTAGTATCATCACTCTCAGGTTTCATTGGTGGACCACCTTATTTTTAATTCCATTTTGTCCTTTCAAAATACCTCCAATATAGAGACTAAGTCTGTGTGAGAAAGTTTTGTATATAACACTTGGTCCAAAAATGAAGTTTTGACCATATTTATATAATTTTAGGAGTTAGGCCCCTACTTTGCATGTGTCAAAATAATATATATCAAGTCACCCAAAGGGTAATACAAGTTTTCATTCTATTTCAACCTTTTAAATCCCATTCATCATGGAGACCAAGTCCATGCGATAAAGTTTTGTATATAGCACTTGATCCCAAAATGAAGTTTCAACCTTCTTTTTGCAATTGTAATACTGAGGCCCTTGCTCTGCATGTGTCAAGATAAACTATCTCAAGTCACCATATAGGGGTAATATTTATTTTTGTGCCATTTTTTAATTAAAAAATCCATCCATAATATATACCAAGTCTATGCAATAAAGTTTTGTATATAACACTTGGTCCCAAAATAAAGTTTCAACCTTCTTTTTGTAATTGTAAGAGTTAGGCCCATACTCTACATGTGTCAAGATCATCTCTCTTGAGTCAATCTAGGTGGATAATCTCAATTTGAATTCTATTTTAACCTCTAAAACCCATTTCATCATGAAGACCAAGTCCATGTGAGAAAGTTTCTATAGACACTATTTACAAATTATATAACATCTTAGTTTTGTACACTTGCCAAATACATATCATGGATGTACTTTTAGCTTCTAAATGTTTTATATCACCAAAAATATTTGTAAACTATATATCTATGCAAAATTTCTTATCTATTATTCTAAATAATGTTATTCTGATGATTTGGGCTTCAAAACTTATATAAAATGATATAAGCATGCTTATCTTCCATATCTATACGTTCTGGACCAATACTTATTTTCTAACTACCCAAACACTTATGTCCTAGTTAGACACCTACATTGATGCATGTATAATACCCCAACACAAGTGTCCACTACCCTAAATTCATCCATTTTTCAAATTAAATGCATTCCTATGGTCACCCTAGGTGATTTAATGAAATATATTTTACAAAGGAATTGGTATAAATGTAAGATCAACCCTCATTCATTCCTTACCTAAAAAAGACCTAACAGAGACCAAGGTAACTTACTAAAAGAAATATTTCATTAACTCAAGTGGGAAAAGATTCCCTATTTTCTCTTATTTCCATATCACTCATAGGGATAAACCATTTATATGTCTAAATTACTAAAGGAACAACCTAAGATCTATATTTGCCAAGTTATAGGCTTGGTCATTATTATAAATTTTTATCATGCGTTTCATGATTCATACACAAGACAACACATAGGGGATAATTACATAAGTTTGAGGATCTCTTTATTGTATTGAATATGTAGGTAAAACTCATTGATAGAGGTGTATTGGGGTAGATTAATAATGTGTGCCCACTAACCCTTCTTTCCCACAACCAATATGAAGATTAAGAACTAGGGTTTTGCTATTTGACAAGGAGTGATAGTCCATGACTTAGATCTGAATGCACTAGATATAAGGCAACATAGAACCTAGAAATATTCAAGTGGTTACATACATTTTTATTAGGTATTATATACTATACACCTGTATTTGATCTAGACAATAGTGTCAACACAACCATCCTAGGTCAATACAAATGCCTATGGCTATAGAGGTATAATTTATATAATGAAATGACTATTATAGAATACAAATCTACTCTATTGTCTACATGTTTTAGATCTAGATCAATATTGAAATTAGAACCATCTAAGTATATTATTTTCATTGCTATTGCAATATCTAGTATAGTTGTACTTTCTATCTTTTAGCGTCTCAATATAACAAATTTAGTATAGGTTCTATTTAGGTTTTATAATTGATTATCTAAGTTTAGAGACAGTCTACCATCCTTGTGACCTAGGCTATCCATACCCTTTAACCATACATTCTAATTAATCTATACTTTAAGGTTAAAAATTTGGTGAACGCGATATCTGATCCTAATAACCCTAGATATTGATCCAAGGTTTCTTGCTTGTTTATTTTTGATTTTTGATTTAACAATATTTTACAAGCTCAAAATCAGATTTCATTCTCTATAAATATGCTCAATATAGATGCATGTATAGTCATTTAATGTTACAATTTGTTACTATAGTGATAGTTTTATATTTTACAATGCTAGTCTAAGGTGTCATCTTAAAAATACGTAGATTTGTCAATACAATGAGAGCATTTTAAAGTGTAAACAACCCTTAATCTCTCTTCATAATGCATTTTTAAATACTATAGAGGCAATATCTAGATGCCACCATAACACAAACTCTTCCAATGATATTAAAACTAAAAATTCACTTTGGGACTTATTACACGACTCTTCCCATTACAAGGAAGTTTTTTTGGATGCATTATGCATGACATGTTTACCAAGTAATATGGCACCTCTATATGTGGATTCTTTGTTAAATTATATCAAATAGACTAGACATAATGTATCCTTTGAAAATGAGGATCTATCACTTTAATACCTCATAAATTATTGTTTACCATTATATATTTAGGTTGGTGTGTGCCATAAAATTGTAAAAAGATTTCTTGTCTAAAATGGTTTAGGGCTCAAATTTTTCAACACATCCTTTCTTTACTTACTTGGAATTGGGCCTAATTATTTGTATCCTTCTAATATGAGCATCAAAGGATTTGATAATATTTCATGAAAAGTATTAGGGAAAATAAAATTAAACATTAATATGGGACCCTATACATTCCTTAATTTGTACCATGTTATAAAAAAATATTAATATATTATTGGGATGGCATTTGATATATGAAATAAATTTAGTTATATTTACTTTCACACATGCTTAAAATTCATCCATCAGTAATTTATTTACACATGTCCAATGGATACTAATCCCTTCAAACATCATGCAATGGTCTAAAAAAATGATCCTACACTTCAATCCTATAAAACTAATTTTAGCCTTTGATATTTGTTAAAGTATAGATACAAAGGACAAGGGTTGGGGAAACATGATCAAGGTATAGGTCAACCCATTGATCCTATAAATAACACATTGATTGATACACTATTACAAAACCTAAGTGACTTATCTTAACCAATGCACCAAGGAGATAATTTACATGTTTACTTGAGTCTCACACTTCATTACTCCCATGACTTTTAGAGTGTCATATTATATCTCTCCCTTATCCTATAGAGGTTGATATGAGTATAAATCCACCAAAAAGATATGATGCAAATGATTATTGTGATTATCACCAAGGTCCTAAGAATACTATAAATATATGTTTTACGTTGAAGCATAAAATCTAAGGTCTCATCAATGAACAAAAGGTTACAGTTGATGATAAACTAAAGGAATCAGATTCAAAACCTAGTGATCACCAAAAATAGAAAATATCTAATGGTCCTTTACATGACTATCCAAATAACTGATAGTGAAAATGGCATACAATTCATAATAAAAACATCAATTTCAAAAAATCTAACAACATCCACACCAAAAAAAAATTAATAGTTACATTATTCATGGGTGGTAATTATTTCTGGCATAACCATATTAATCCTACACAACCAAAAACCACTTGCAATGTAATATTTTTGAAACAGACTAGATTTGATCTAACAAACTTTCAAATAAAAGTCTATTGGAAAGACTCTCTATGCCACACAACACTACCAGTTGCTTGTGGTCCTAAAGTAATTAAATCATGGGTTTGGGTTATGCCATAACCTCTCCGTATATATTTACATTGGGAACTATTTGGTTGTATCAAATGGAAGAAAAAATTGACCAAAATTAGCAAGGTATTTCTTTTTCTCATGAAGGTAAATTGATCCATATCCCAAATGATAGTAGTGGCTCTTCTATTGCACATGTAAAAAATGAGGAAGAACATGATATTTACCATTTAAAATTATCCAACCATGATTCAAAAAATGTAAAGGATCCAAATTAAGGTTTTAAGGCTTCACTTATTCCAAAAATATCAAAAAAAATTTAAAAACTTCAAAAATCCAAAAATATGTTCAACATTTACATGTTCTATTTGCTCCTTGGCATATATATTGTCAGCTCCAAGTTGGTAGATGGCATATCAGTATTTTATATATACACATGTGTTTCACACATATTTGGAGTGTGATACATGCATAAATATATACATGATCCATGCAATTTTAGATGTTGGGTTTTCCCTCTAGTCAAATCATCGGGATATTACGAGCATCCACCTCTATGATCACAATACTCCTAGGTTATAACATTTTATGACCACTTTACATTATCATGTTTAAGATCATATGTGTACTTACACATGCCTTTATCCATTCTTATATTTTTTTGGTGTACTTGATATGCTATGTACCTAACATATTTTTACTAACACATATATCCAATGACTAGTATGATATGTTTATGTTGGTTACTTATAATTTCATTTATGCACTTCTTTGAGTGTCTTTCATTGTTATTATATTCATTTTTTTATAATTTGAATATGATCCATTTTTGTGGCCCCCATGCCTTTGTTTTCCTCTTTGTCATTTTAATATGTCATTGTTTATCATATGTTGACATTTGAATATGTCATTTAAATCTTCATAGACATTTGACTAAATTGTGTCCATTTGATTGTGTGGAATTTGAACATTCCCCATATTTTTTGTTTACTTGGACCTTTTCCTATTGATTTGATTTGAGTTCTCTTGTGTGTGTGTGCTTGATTTCTTATTGATATTGTGTTATTACACTCTAGATGTTGCCATGACCTACATCATGCATCTTAGGACTTGGTGTGATCACATTCTTCATGATTCAATGGAATCTCTACCTATACATGTTTCTACTATATGTTACATTGTACATTCAAAATTTGCATGGTTATCTTATTCTTTCTAGGTAAGGTAACTTCCAGTTGTTACTTCCCCTCACCTTAAAAGGGGGGATATCAGTGGGGTCATGCCATGGAGGCATGACTTCCACATTAATTCATAGATTCATAATGTTGTGGGATCATGTTATGGAAACATGATCTCTACATTTTTCATAGATTTAGATTCAATAGGGGAATTTTTTGGAAACATGTTCTCCACACTTATTCAATATTCAACATACCTAGATTACATTGGGGCATGTTATGGAAACATGTCCTCTGCATTCATGCTTATGTCAATGTTCATATTTATTAATTTATAGTGAGGGAATGTTTTTAAAACAAGTTATCCACACTTACATAGTTTTAAATTGGCCAAATTTCATAGTTATATGATTCAGATACACAATTATGGCATAATTCTATACATTAGTACCATTATTATACATAGTTTCAATATGAGACATCTATAAGGTGCATATGGTATGAAATGTGAATTTAATATTATAAAATAAAATTAGTTTTAGATTTAAAACACATTCAAGGACTGTCATCACCCACCAAGGCACACTATTATGGATTGTATTGATCTAATCTACTATAGTAGTTGGTTCACTTTTTGGTATGGTTGAGGTTATGAAATCATTCAATCTTGTCAAATTTATAGGTTATAATTGATTAAATAAATCTAGCCTCCCCAATTTTATAGTCTGAATTGACTTGATTCATTCACACTCACTAGGTTATAAGTATGATTAGGTTGCATGGTTGAGCTAATCTCAACTCTCAGGTGGCAACTCATATTTTCTCTAAGGTTGGGAGCATGTGTCCTCTAATATTTATCTCTATCTATTTATATATGTAATTTTTAGATTTATATTTATCCTAATTTCAGTTTTATTGATTCATAATCATATATATTTCAAATCAATTTTCCAAAAGGCAAGATAATTGCATTGATACACATGTGTACTCCTAAAACTTGCTTTTTTTCAATTTCAATTATTTTAATGCTTTCAATTTCAGATTATATGAAGTGATTATATGTTGTAACATGTTATTAGTTTCAAGTTAGTCACTAATAAAAAACTCAATTTTGACTCAAAAAAATACAAGGTGTTTTATATACACCCATGTACGCATTTCTTATCCTTTAAACCAATAATTTCATTATAAGATTAAAGAGAGTGGGGCAAATATAGACACTATTTTTGAATTATATATCACCTCATTCTTGCACACTTGGAAAATACATATCATGGATGTACCTTCAACTTCTAGACCTTTTCCAAAATGAAAAGGTTCACATACACCATCTCTTTGTTCCAAATTGATTATCTCTTAGTCCAACTAATGTTATTATGATGACCTAGGATTTCTACCTTGCCTAGAATGTTATAAGCCTACTTATATTCCATATCTACAAGTTTTGTACATAAACCTATTTTCCAACTTCCCAAACACTTGTGTCCTAGTTAGATGCCTAGGTAAGCATAAGTATCCTACTCTAATATAAGTGTCTAGTGACCTAAAGTCATCAAATTTACAAATGAAATGTATTCTTACAATAAGCCTAAGTGCTTTAATGTGAGATATTTTACAAAGGGATTGGTATAAATACAAGATCAACCCTCATTAATTCCTCACCTAGAAAATAACTAATAAATACCAAGGAAACTAACCAAAAACATTTTACCAAGCATTCAAGTGAGCAAAGCTTCCTTATTTTCTCCTATTTTCATATTAGTCATAAGGATAACACATCTATAGGTTTGAAGTACTAAAGGAAAAACCCAAGAGCTATATTTTATAGGTTACAAGATAGGTCATTATTATACTTTATTATCACATATTACATGATTGACACATAAGCCAACACGTATGGGAGAACTACATAATTTTGAGACCCTCTTAAGAATAATGGCTATGTCAACAATGCTCACTAATATAGGGGTCTATGGGGAATCTCATCACCATGTGTTCACTAACCCATTTTTTCCACAACCAATATGAAAATTAAGAAATAGGGTTTTTTAATTTGACAAGGAATGATAGTCCATGACCCAAATCTAAATGAACTAAAGTAAAGGTGACATAAAACCCAAAATCCTCTAGGTGGTCACATCCATTTTTAATAAGTATTATGTATTAAAAACTTGCATTTGATATAAATAGTAGTTTCAATGTAACCATATAAGGTCAATGAAAGTGTCTATAGATACAAATTTATAATGTATAGAATCATGTGAATGTTCCAAAATCTATCTCCAATCCACTTTATAAATATTCTAGGTCCATATTTGTATTTAAATTAAAACCAAGTATATTATTTTCTTTATTATTGTAATATCTAGAAATATTTTCTTTCTATCTTTTAACATCTCAATATAATAAATTAAAATATATTTTATATTTGAGTTTCACAAATAATTGGCATACTTTAGAGTTAGTCTACCATCCTATGCCTTAGGCTATCTCTACCCATTAAAACCCTAGATTCCCCTTAATCTAGATTTTAGGGTTAAATATTTTCATATATAACTCTTGGTTTGAAAATGATGTTCCCCCATTTTTAATTTGGTAGAGTTTTACCCCTACTCTATAGGCCTCAAAGTATGAGAGTTGCATTATAGCTCTTAGATTCTGAGGGTTACACTATAGCCCTTTGAGTATAAGGGATAAATTATAGCCCTCAAAACCTGAAGGTTACATTACAGGCCTCTAATATTGATGGGTTTGATAGGGTTTATTAAAATGGCCCTAAAATTTGATCCATATATCATATTTTCAAACCATTTAATGGACATGAAATCTAGTTTTGATGTAAAAAAATTGGTGTAATGTTTTTGGGAATTTGTGCCAATGATTCTTTATAACCATTCTCCCAGCCTTGTTCCCTATTTTCCATAATAAAGTGCACCTAGATGATCCAAAAAATTTCCATTAAAAACGTAACTTATTTTTGGTATTGTGTACGTGGTGAATAATGAAAGTGACATGGGAAGGAGGATAATTGAGATGAGAAGGAGTATCTAGGATTAATGATGGTAGTTAACCATTTTAAAGGGTAAATCTTCCCTTGAGAAAATACAATTTCCTATATATTGATTAATTTCCATTATAAAATGGTTGTATTTTCTTCTCCCAAAGAGACTATAGATCTAATCATCTTCATTTTATGTAATTTTATTAATTTTTAGCATATAATCTCTCCCTTATTTATCTTAGTGAAGTTGTTATGCTATTGGTTCATAATTGGATGACATATGTGGATTTCGACATTATGATGAAATTGAGCATCTTGATCACTAGAAGTAGTGGAATTTTGTTTGCATTTCTTGCATGTGAATGTGGTATATGTTCTTTCTTATTTCAAACATTATCTTCTTATACTCTTGCATCATCCTCTTGGTGGTTTTGTGCTTATTGACCATGATAAGGATTAGATTTTGGGATCCATTGAATTAAATGACTCAAATTTGAGTCCATTACACATGCTTTTTCTTTGTCTCTTCTCCCCTTCTCTTTTTCTCTTTTTTATTAAATTGGTTAATCTAAGAAATCCTCTAAATGTAATTTATATAAATGTTTATATTGATTGTAATGTTTCATCCATTTATATTAATGCACTATTAAATATTAAATATGATGGAATGAATGCTAAAATTAGTCATAAACACACTAAAAAAATCCATAAACACTAATTTATTAATCTAGATGAATGCATGTTTTATTATTTTCAAGATCTACACAAAACCCATTCAAATGAGATAATAAATCAACATTACCCACTATATTTTTCAAGCAATAACATACCATTAAAACTAAGTTTTAAAATCACACCAATAGGCACCTTGATCATAATAGATCACAATGAATGATTGAGAGAAATTTGTTGGTTGAATATTTTGTCGATTAGTGTACTGATAAATAAAATAGGTCTAATCAGCCAAAGTAGGAAGATTAGTCATCCAAATGTGTAGGTTCACCACATCAAAAGGGGATTGATCTCTCATCTCATCAAGGGGAGGTTCCCTATAGATATGCTATATATATATATAAATAGAAAATAATACTCAAGGGTAGGATAAACCATCCATCTCTCTTTCTTTAGAGATGATGCATGCAAATCAAAGGAATAATCTCAAGGGAAATGATAGAAAGCACTCCTCTTCTTTCAAAAGTACTATTCAACAAACCACAATAATACTCCTGGTAGTAATTGCAAAATGTAACTAAGGACGTAGTAACCAACAAATTGAGATGTAGCACAAAGTCTCCACCTGAATTTCCTAGGAGTGTGATATAAAGGACAATGAGGGCACAAAGTCATCCCAAGGTCCTTTACACAGAAACAAAAAGAAAACACACTAAAGGAAATTATGAGGGCACAAAGTCTCTCCACAGTTGACTTCAGGACATCTTCCTAACTACTTTCACTAATTCTACTTGTTGAATTAAAGGAACCAAAAATATATTAAGGAAAAAGACATAAGAACAATTTTCCCAACAACAAAGATATCATAGCACAAAGTCTGAAAAGTCACTTGCTTCCTTATTCCAATAACAAAATATGATCAACAATCTAAGCTCAAAGTCTTAGTAATGCCTTTCAATTTGGGCAGAGTTTTGTTTTTGATTATCAGAGAGAGATCTTTTTACACTAACAAGAGTCCCTTATATAGCCTCTTCAAGATGGACTTGGGAATAGTAACACATCATGTTGCATTGAATTTTGTTAAGAAGATAGGCTGGAATTTAGGGGCATTTACCCATTTTCTGTTCTCAATGCAGAGAAATGAGTCACACTATTGAAAGTTTGCATCTTTCAATGCCTACCTGGTGCTCTGAACCTTCTTCATCATTCCTCCTTTCCTGGTTAATTGAATTAGGTCCTTGATTCAATTTGATGCTCTGTTCCTTAGTCACTTCCTATTGATCTTGGCCTTAAAGTCTTTGAATGCATTTGGGTCCATAGATTTAAACTTACAATGATCAACGACTATTTCATTGTCACAACTTTGATGTTTGTCGATACGTCACTTTCCTCAGTAGTTCCTTTAGCTTTGTCATTTGAGCTTTCCCAAAGGGAACCTACCCTTCAGGCCTTGAGAAATGATCTACTTTGGGTCGAGAAGAGCCCCACGTAAGGGTATCTACCCTTTGGGTGGTCTTCATATGGCATTCAAGCTTTTTTTAGAGTCCTTCAGAGCTTTCCCATAGACTTTTTCTGCAGGCATTTTCCCTGGGCATTTTCTGTGGGCATTTACCCTGTAGACTTTTTCCACGGGAAAAAAGTCTATAGACAATTTCTCGTAGACAAAAGTTCCACAAGAATTTGTTTTGTCTTTAGCCTTTAGAAATTCCTTTAGGCTTTCCTCCTATAGCCTTGCCAAATTCCTTTAGACTTTTTGTCCGAAGGAATTCCTTCAGACAAAAAGTTTGAAGGAATTATGCCTTAGTCTTTTTCCCAAAATAAATCCATTTGTCTTTTGGTTACTTTAAACAAAATTCCAAAAGAACTTACCTTTTTGGTTTCCTTGAAAATGACCCTTTCGAAGGGTGCTTTTGTCAACCAAGTGCCCTCTGCAAGGGCACTTGTCCTTCAGGAGGCTCTTTTGAACTGTTGCATTAAACCACTCCTTTGAACCAACTATTGAACCAAGCTTTAAACCAAGCTGATGAACCAAGATTTGAACTAAGCTAATGAACCAAGCTTTGAACCAAGTTGATTAACCAAGATTTGAATTTAGCTGATGAACCAAGCTTTGAACTAAGCTGATAACCGTTTGATGAACTGACTAAGTGAAGCAAAGCATTGAACCAACTGAATTAAACCAAGCCTTTGAACCAAAGTGGTTCAATGGTTCATCGATTCAATTGGTTCATTCTCTTTAATTTGGCTAAGTCCTTTTGATCTTCATTAAACCAAATGCATTAAACCTATTGAACCTTGAACCCATTGAACCTTTGAACCAAAGTGGTTTAATGGTTCAACAGTTCAATGTTTTAAGCCTCAAAAACTTATTCTTTTGATTGAACATGTTTGCAAAAGCCTTTGAAGCTGAAAGTAGTTAAACTCTTGCTACTGATGTTGAACCTTTGAACCTGTTTATCCTATTGAACCAAAATGGTTCAAGGTTCAATGGTTTAATCATTGCTTAGAAGCTTGCTGATGAAATCTTTTGGTTGAACCTGGTCATTAAACCAACTTTGAGATCACCTAAGTGTTGAAAGCTTGCTTCTTTCTTGTAGAGTCCGTAGATATGAACTTGTGAAGCCCATTGAACTTAGCTTACAGAGTTCATAGATTACTCTTCCTATAGAGTCCATAGATTCAAGCCTGCAGAGTTCATAGATTCAAGCCTATAGAATTCATAGATTCAAGCCTGTAGAGTTTGTAGAATTTTGAGAAGCTTGAAAAATGGGGAATTTGAATGCCCAAGACAAATTTTGAAAAGGGAAGAGATAATTTTGGTCTGTAGGACCAAAATAGTTCAAATGTTGTCCCAAAAATGAGTGATATTTTTTAGGGGACAACAGTTGGCTCTAATTGGGGAACTTATATCAATTATAAAAAGAATTGAAGGGAGTAGAATCTAGAATCTCTAGTGTCTTCATATATACCATTGGGCTATAGAGTCATGTTATCTAGAAATGAAAGGCATAAAAAATGGAAACAAACAAAACAAAATAGATTTAAAAACTATACAAATATACATATATATAGATGCAATAATTTGATACTTCAAGAGTTGAAGTATTTTAGATGTTGCTTCTTGAGAGGTAGTGAAAATAGCACTCTATCCTGATAAAATAGCAAGAAGACTTTTTGTCCCCAAAAATGGTGATGGGAAAATGGAACTCTCCACCAAGAAACCAATTTTTTGTGTCTTCCTCTTGGTTTTTTATTCTTCTTGCCCCATGGTAGGATGTGATCTTCAATTTGAAAGCCATAACTCCTTTCTTTCTTAGTAAAGGGTTCCTTTACCTGATTTTGATTTGCAGTAGCATGGTCCATTACCATAATTGGTTATTCTTCTAGTTCAATCTAGCATATGATTGGATTGTCCACATCAAACTCTTGACAAACTATTAGCTTAACATCTCCTTTGATGTGAAGGAGTTTGATCTCTTCATCTTGAGCAATCTTTAATCCTAGCAATAGAGATTCACATCTAGCTATGTTGTTGGTGTTGCTAAATTTCAAATTACATGAAGGAAGAATATCTTTTTGAGGAGATATCAACACAATCTTGACTCCATCATTGGTAGAAGAATTGATGTCATTGGATTCCAAGATCCAAGCATCATTAAAAGTTGATCTTCTATTAGATTTGTCTTCATGGGAGATGGAAGATCCTTCTTGATTTGTACTATGCCCTACCAATTTTTTTGATGCCTTGTTTGGATGAAATCTTAGATTGCCAGTTATAGGACTTTCATCAGCTGAGACATGAGCATCCTTTATAGTCAATAAATAAATACCCTTGCCTAAAGGATCAAATGAAATTTGAGCTATGGGGCTGGCATTTGGATGACCACAATTTTTGCCTCAGACATGTCCACACTTAGTTCTCCACCAATGTTTAATTGCTCAAGATTGGCTTGTAGGGATTCAAACTTAGTCATTTGAATTTTGGATTTCTTGACATGATCAATCATGGCAAATGATTGAGATGGACTTGGAAGAGAGGATGGGATTTCATCCTTTTGGTTTTTGGGAGGGGGAGGACTGACCTACAAATTTGAAGGAGAAAGTGTAGAGATGTTTAATGTACTTACTTCTTTGTCAATCACTGAGTCCTTTGACTAGAAAGGAAGAGGGGTTCTCTGCTCAATAATTGAAATTATTGGTTGGGGTTGCTCCTCTATCTTTTCTTTGTTAGCTTGCTAGGCTAACCAATTTAGTGACATGGTGAATACTGTGTATGATCCTTCAACTACTTCACCTTCACTTCTGGGTTCATCCTAGAAATTTAGGAAACCAATGTGGGAGTTGCCAGCTAATTCTTTTTTATCCTCCCTATAGAGATCAACATCACTTTCTTGCTCAAACTCAGGTTGGAAATAGGAAACATGTTTTGTTTCCAGATATCCAACTACTGAGTTGGTTAGAGGTGCTTCAAGGGCAAGGTTCCTCTATGGGGGAGGAAGACAATTTGGTTGCCTTTGACTTTTGGTAGCATTGCCTTGATATGGCTGATTAGGGAATGTCCTCCTTGGTATATCTTTATATAGAGGAGTAGAAGACATACCTTTTGCCATTTGCCTTTTCAAGGCTAGCAATTTGTTTGCCAGCTTTTGTACCATTGGGTCAATGGTGACTGTGGGTGAGTATTTAGAAGATGAAGAGGGTTTGCCTCTGTTTGGGTCTCTCCTTATCTTTCCTACCAAGATAAGGTCATATTCTACCTTAGTAGCCAAGTCCTAAGTAGCAACAAGGTCTATGTGACCAACTCCTCTCAACAAAACTCACTTCAGGCAGTGGTGAGTTGATGAAGAAGCATTTGAGGTTCTGAGGTGTCAGTTGGGTGACCATGGGAATCCTATGCCTCAGCTTGTCAACCCTGGCAATAAAATCCCTCATAGGCTCATGAGGCTCTTTCTTCATCTGAGTGACCTGGGCTAGCAAGGCATGTGCATCTTTTGTAGGCTTGAACCTTGCTTCAAAATTGGCTTTGAGTATATCCCAGTCAGTCGCTGATCTAGCTTTCAAATGGTAAAACTAGTCTACAGTAGCACCTTGTAGTGTCTCCACAAAAAGCTTGACTACCACATCTTCAATTTCCACCCCTATAATACCATAGGCTATGCTGTAGGCTGAAATGTGTTTATCAAGGTGAACTATACCATCACCAAAGAATTTGGGGAAATTCTTTCTTGAACTATGTGGGAGTTCATGTAGAGGTGGAGTCAAGTTGAGTGGGCCAAAAGAGTTACCCCAGGGGCCTCGAACTGCCATGATTTGAAAAAAAAAATAGAGATAAAAATTTTGGATGGAGTGGCTAGATTGCAAAACAAAAATGGAAAAGGACTAGCGCTGCTTCAGTTTGAGGCTTGAGGCTTCAAACTATGTACTTTTTCCCAACAACTCTAGTTTTTTAGACTAGATAATATAATGGAGATGGAGGAAGATGGTAGGGCTATAATGATAATGGGTAAGACATGGAATAGAGTCACTAGAATATGTAATGGATAAGGGTATAATGATTCAATCTAAAACATGAGGTTTTAGAATGCACATAACTATATTCCCCAGCGGAGTCACAAAAAACTATTGGTTGAATATTTTTTTGATCAATGTACTGATAAACAAAATAGGTTTGATCAGCCAAAGTAGGAAGATTAGTCATCCAAATGTGTAGGTTCACCACATCAAAAGGGGACTGATCTCTCCTCTCATCAAGGGGAGGTTCTCTCTCTCTCTCTCTCTATATATATATATATATATATAAATATATATATATATATATAGAAAATAATACTCAAGGGTAGGATAAACCATCCATATCTCTTTATTTAGAGATGATGTGTGTAAATCAAAGGAAAAATCTCAAGGGAAATGATAGAAAGCACTCTTCTTCTTTCAGAAGTACTATTCAACAAACCACAAGAATACTGCTGGTAGTAATTGCAAAATGTAACCAAGGACGTAGTAACCAGCAAATTGAGATGTAGCACAAAGTCTCCACCTAAATTTCCTAAGAGTGAGATACAAAGGACATTGAGGGCACAAAGTCATCCCAAGGTCCTTTACACAAAAACAAAAAGAAAACACACTAAAGGTAATTATGGGGGCACAAAGTCTCTCCACAGTTGACTTTAGGACACCTTTCTGACTACTTTCACTAATTTTGCTTGTTGAATTAAAGAAATATAAAATATATTAAAGAAAAAGACATACGAATAGTTTTTATAAAAAAAATATATCACAGCACAAAGTCTAAAAAGTCACTTACTTCCTTATTCCAATAACAAAATATGATCAACAATCTAAGAGCAAAGTCTCAGTATTGCCTTTCAATTTGGGATAAGTTTTGTTTCTGATTATCAGAGAGTTCTTTTTACACTAACAATAGAGTCCCTTATATAGCCTCTTCAAGACAGAATTGGGAATAGTAACACATCATGTTGCATTAAATTTTTTTAAGAAGACAAGCTAGAATTTAGGGTCATTTACCGATTTGCTTTTCTCAATGCAGAGAAATGAGTCACGCTATTGAAAGTTTGCATCTTCTAATGTCTACCTGGAGATCTGAACCTTCTTCATCATTCCTCCTTTTTTGGTTAATTAAATCAGGTTCTTGATTCAATTTGATGCTCTGTTCCTTAGTCACTTCCTACTGATCTTGGCCTTAAAGTCTTTGAATGCATTCAGGTATGTATATTTAAACTTACAAGGATCAATGGCTATTTCATTATCGCAACTTTGACTTTTGTGGGCACGTCACTTTCCTCGGCAATTCCTTCAGCTTTGTCATTTGAGCTTTCCCAGAGGGAACCTACCCTTTGGGCCTTGAGAAATGATCTACTTTGGGTCGAGAAGAGCCCCTTGCATGGGCATCTACCCTTCAGATGGTCTTTGGATGGCCTTTGGGCTTCTTTTGAAGTCCTTCAGAGCTTTCCCATAGACTTTTTCCATGGGCATTTTCTGTGGGCATTTGCCCCAGGCTTTTTCTACGGGCATTTTTTGTGGGCATTTTCACCATGAACTTTTTCCATGGGCAAAAATTGTGCAGATAATTTCCCATAGACAAAAAGTTTTCAAGAATTTGTTTTGTCTTTGGCCTTCAGAAATTCCTTCAGTCTTTCCTCCTACAACCTTGCCAAATTCCTTCAGACAAAAAGTATGAAGGAATTATGCCTTAGTCTTTTTCCTAAAGGAAATCCCTTTGTCTTTCAGCTGCTTTAAACAAAATTTTGAAAGAACTTACCTTTGTAGTTTCCTTGAAAATGACCCTTCTGAAGGGTGCTTTTGTTAACCAAGTGCCCTCCATAAAGGCACTTATCCTTCAGGAGGCTCTTTTGAACTATTGTATTGAACTGCTCCTTTGAACCAACTATTGAACCATGTTTTGAACCAAGCTTTGAACCAAGCCGATGAACCAAGCCAATGAAACAAGCTTTGAACCATGTCGATTAACCAAGCTTTGAACCAAGCTGATAAACCAAGCTTTGAACCAAGCTGATGAACCAACTAAGTGAATCAAAGCATTAAACCAACTAAATTGAACCAAGCCTTTGAACCAAAGTGGTTCAATGGTTCATCGATTTAATCAGTTCATTCTCTTTGATTTGGCTAAGTCCTTTTGATCTTCATTGAACCAAATGCGTTAAACCTATTGAACCTTGAACCCATTGAACCTTTGAACCAAAGTGGTTCAATGGTTCAAGCCTCAAAAACTTATTATTTTGATTGAACCTATTTGTAAAAGCCTTTGAACCTGAAAGCAGTTGAACTCTTGCTGCTGATGTTGAACCTTTAAACCTATTGAGCTGGTTAAACCAAAATGGTTCAAGGTTCAACAGTTTAATCCTTGCTTAGAAGCTTGCTAATGAACTCTTTTGGTTGAACCTAGTCATTGAACCAACTTTGATATCACCTAAGTGTTAAAAGCTTACTTCTTTCTTGTAGAGTCTGTAGATATCAACCTGTGAAGCTCGTTGAACTTGGCCTATAGAGTCTATAGATTCTCTTCCTATAGAGTTCATAGATTCAAGCCTATAGAGTCCATATATTCAAGCCTGTAGAGTCTGTATATTTTTGAGAAGCTTGAAATATGAGGAATTTGAATGCCCAAGACAAATTTCTAAAAGGGAAGAGACAATTTTGGTCTGTAGGACCAAAATAGTTCAAATGTTGTCCCAAAAATGAGTGATATTTTTTTGGGGACAACTATTTAATATTAAATATGATGGAATGAATGCTAAAATTAGTCATAAACACACTAAAAAATCCCTAAACACTAATTTATTAAGCTAGATGAATGCATGTTTTATTATTTTCAAGATCTACACAAAACCCATTCAAATCAGACAATAAATCAACATTACCCACTATGTTTTTCAAGCAATAACATACCACTAAAATTAAGTTTTAAAATCACACCAATAGGCACCTTGATCATAATAGATCAAAATGAATGATTGAGATGAATTAACATGTCTTGGCTTGGCATATAGTGACTTTGGGGAGATCCACCTTCCTAAGAGTCTTTTTAGGAGAGGCCAAATAGGTTTTACCACCATGAAGGCATAATGTTGATGATTCATGAAAAATGACACATCAATAATTATGGCACCAGAATGAGGGCTTACCATTACATTCAAAAGAAAAAACATTTTAATGAAAAATCAAAACTTGAACATTTAGGATCATTACCAATGCTTTGGAAGTTAAACTATAAACTAGGTTAATATCCACTAGATCAAAATTCTTTGGGGTTGAATTTGAGATATTAAAACTCATAAGACCTCAAAATTTCAAGAGTAAATAAAGGAAATCCAAAAACTAAACAAATCCACTCAATTAGGAGCTTACCTATGACTGTAGCTTCCTTAATTAACCCATTTTCTACTCCTTAAAACACAAAAATGGTAGATAATACAACTTATATTGGTGGAGGTGGATGCCCTATGAATGTTCAATGGTTGGCCTATGACTTACCAAATAATCCTAAACTAGCTAAAATACATAACTAATAGGATTTAAACTACCAAAGAACATATTTAGGCATTCAAAAATTACCTTATCTAGACTTCATTCCAACATGAGGATTTAGTTTTTCACTTATTACCTTACTCATTATAAGAGTCTAACTATGGTACTTAAGATTACCAAATGGATCTATTACCTCTTGGAATGATCTAGAAACAATCTTTATCAATCACTTTAGGTTGCTCATTGATCTGAGTATCCTATAATATCACTTTTTTGTTGCCCATAGGGAATTAAATGAGCCAATGGGTGTTTTTAATGAACATTTACAATAGATATAATAGAGGTTTAAAGACCCATTTATATAGATATAAATGGATTACACATAGACCTATCTGAGTGTCTTGAACTCAATGACATCCATGTTTCTTAGAAACAATCTAGCAACACTTATATCCTTGTCTTTGGCCTACAATGAAGCTATCAAAATTGAGTATAAAATGGTTCCACAAATCTATGGAGTTGGTCTTTTACCTTCATTTTTATAGCTTTGTGCTTATAATCAAATTCCAATGATCATATGAGCTCTCATGTACAACACTTTACTAATGAACCCAATCTCAAGTACCATTTATTCAAGTCCAAACCTCATCTATAATTTGATGCCCATGAATTATGTGCCTAAAAGTCAACCTTATATGCCTCTAAATCACATAATTCCATAGAAAAATAGTTAACAACTTATTCTTATGTCCTATAATAACACTAATTCTATGTTTATCACTAGTTCTTTTGCTTTTATTACCAATCAATAAGTTGTCCCATCATTTTTAAACAATTAGATCCCTATCAAAATACCCATAACTAAGCATATCATATTGTACGTATGTCTATAAATGTTTTGACACTTATGGTCAACACCTTAACACAAAACAGAAATCAACACAATACTATTGTGAACCTATATGTAACAAAATTAGAGAAAATGGTTTAGAGATTGATAAATGGCATGTTTAATTTGCATATACAAGTACCTTAAAATGCTAATCAAAATGTGAATAACCATATATAAATAGGAATTTTAATTTATAAAAAACCAATAGGTAGTAGAACACTAGGACAAATAATGGATGCATGCCTAGTCTACTTGACAATGTAAATCGAAATAATAACACTAGTTCTTAAAACTTAGTTTATCCTAGCTGATTTGACATTTCCCACTTGGTGTAGGTTGAAAAATATGATAGATCATGTTGAAATTAATTGAGTTAAGTTAATATTAGCCTTAAACATCTTCTATAAAAATATGGACAACCTTGATATAGTCCTTACACTTGATAATAATTCAAACCAAGATAGAGGAAACCCCAATGAAGCTCTAGTCTTGAAAACATAAGAGTTCCCATTTGAAAGTGATAATGATCCTGAAGAGAAACAAGATGAGGTTTATGCTTTAAAATAATTCAAAAGGGGAATAAAATACCAATTGAGGATTAAATTACAAATCATGTTAACTAATTTTAATCTTTTGAACAACACTTAATTTACACCTGATGAAAATTTGAATAACAATCCATTTTTGCCTAAAGGGCCAAGTATGCCTTATCAACACCCCTATAAACTGGCATAATAGTGAAACAAAATAAACATGGATGTAACATTGTAGAATACATAACTAAAACTAAGGCTAATATAATAATGTTTGATTCACTTAAAATTTCTAACTAGAAAGACCTATTATTAAAAAAAATATCTTCTCCTAAAGGGAAAGAAGCTAATAGGATATTTGATGCTCATGTTGAAATCTACAAAGAAAATATTACAAAACCCTAATTTACTCCTAATAATCTATATTTTTAGTAAGATTTTACAAATTTATTTGGGGATTCAGGTTATTTTGGCAATGTGATACCTTATGCAGTTTGCAATAAACTGGGTTTGACTCTTTTAAAGTAATATAAAAGTTGATTAGTTGGAAAAAATAGAGGTTAAGGTTACTAGTGAGTTGAATCACATCCACATGTAGTTATATTATGATCTTAGAGTGTATTAGTTCATTGAAATCTAATTCATTGATATTCTTGATGCATATTTCATGTTCCTCAGTAGATATTGCTCCATAACTTTGAATGGATACATATAAATTGATTTCTCTCACATGTGGATCCCATTGCAAGGCATGCTCAATCAAATAAAAATTTAGTGTGAGTTGAAAATAACTTGCATGATCATAAAGTATAATAAAATTAATTAAATATTTTATAAATAATCTAATCTTGGGGTCTATGCACTTGAAAAAGAGGCATAAGATCATAATAAACTCCCCATTAACATTTTATTCATGTAAGAAAAATTAGAATTTGAAGAGTTATATCAGATAGATGAGGGGTGTATCCTTTCTTCACCTGATATACCTTTATTACATAGTGTTACCATAATATATGAGAATGTGAAGCATGTTATTCCAAGTGAAGATAAAGGATTTGAAATATTTGTAGATGAGAAAATAATCATTCTTGATAACCCTATACCTACTACCACTGAAGACCTAACCATAAGGTTATTGTTAATGGAGAAATAAATAAGTGTACTCCCACTATGTATTGATAAAATGAGCAAAGAGATTACTATTAAAATAACACCCATTTTTTAGATTCCATTATACACAACTAAAAATCTCTTATGAACCCTAAAATGTGATGGCTTTAAGTCCAATATCAGGTATCGTGTCAGGGTTGAACTCATATATCCACAAGGAAAATCATACTTGGCTACATTTCACCTGTAGTTTTCCTACATGAAAAACATGGCTTAATATGAGGCACTAATAGTTTTCAATTTTCTTTTAGAAAGAAGTTCAAAAACATCAAAGTGATTGGTGATTTGGAACTAGTGGTCAATCAAGTTAGAAGATAGTATGCTTGTACGGAAAAGTGTTTATCTAAGTATCAAAATTGAGTATGGAATTTAATAGAAGATTTCAATGCATTCAATATTCAAACTTTACCTATAGAAAAATTATACAACAAATGCATTGACGATGGCTATAAGCATCTTAGAATTAATTTTTGACTCCAAGTTGAGAATATTCTCATTGGAGTTAGTCTATACTCCTTTCATTCTTAGTAATGTCAAGAACTTTCAAGTCTTCAACAATTACCAACATATCATTGACGTCATCACCAACATGAATGTGTTTGAGTTTTAGATTATAGATGAATATGACAAGGAAGATTTTGAACTAGATGAATAAGGGGTGATAAATTTGAGAATGAATAACATAAAAAAGGGTATGGTTTCACTAGAGAGGTAATTTTATATAGATTACCAAGGTGAAAAGGATAAAATAACCCCCTCCACATGTATGATACCATAAAATTTTAGTATAGGAAATTCCAATGATTCAAAAAATGTGCTTCTAAGAACAAATTTTACATAAAAAGGAAAAAATAAATCATTCAACCCCTAAAGTTATTCAAAGATGTCATAGCATGGAGCTATGAATAAATAATAGTGTTCAACACTTCTATTCTCATACACACTATCCTTATTAAGTCAGGAGTCAAGATAATTTATCAAAGGAAAAGGCTAGTGAATCCATTGTTATAGCCTTTTATATTCAAATAAGTGTAAAAATTACTCTCGATTAGGATTATATTTCCTGTTAGGTACTCCATAAGGGTGGAAAATTTGGTGTCTATATAAAAAAAGAGTGGAGAGATGTTATTTTATGAGGACTTTTACAGCCTAAACAAGGATTTAGAAAAAGATAGCTACCCATCGCCTTCACTAGATGAAGTATTACAGATAGTGAATGCTTCTTGAATGATGTCATTCCTTGATGGGAATTCAGGCTACAATTATTTGATTGTAAAATATGAGGACTAAATCATGACAAAATTTACAACTAAGCGGGGTATATTTGCATATAAAAGGATGTCATTTGGATTAATCAATATAAGTTACACCTTCTATTATGCCATGGATATTTAATTTAAGGACATCATCAAAAAATGCATAGTCATATACATGGATGACTTAACTATATATTATAAGAATTAGGAAGACCATGTGAAAAATTTGAGAGTGATAATGCAAAGGTGTAGAGAACATAGAATCTCCCTAAACCCAAAGATATGTATATTTACAATCACATAGGTTAAATTACTGGGTCACATCATATCTAAATGAGGTATATTTATATATCTAGATAGACAGACGTAATTCTAAAAATTCAATTTCCTATTAGTAGAAAAGATCTGAAATTATTCTTCAAAAAAATTAACTTCATAAGGAAGTTCATCTTGGGGTTTGCATAGATGTTTTGAATTCTAAACAACATGATTAAAAATGATGCTAAGATCAAATGGATGATTAAATCATAAGTGGATTTTTCTCAAATAAAGACATCAATTATTAATAGACTAGTGCTATCAGTCTTGACTATATCCATCCCTTCTACATCTATTCATTCACTTCTAAACACTCTAATGTTGTTATACTCAAATAAAAAAAGAAGTTGAAGATGAGAGGCTTGTATCATTCATAAGATCTCTGCTATGAAATGTTGAGCTAATAGGGTCACATCATATATAATGAGGTATATTTGTATACCTCGATATATGGGCGTAATTCTAAAAATTCAATTATTAGAAAAGATCTAAAATTATTCTTCAAAAAAAATTAACTTCATAAGGAAGTTCATTTTGGGGTTTTCATAGATAGTTTGAATTTTAAACAACATGATTAAAAATGATGCTAAGATCAAATGGATGATTAAAACATAAGTGGATTTTTCTCAAATAAAGACATCAATTAAAAATAGACCAGTGCTATTAGTCTTGACTATATACATCCCTTCTACATCTATTCATTCACTTCAGAATGAGCTAATTTTGTTATACTAACATAAAAGAAAGAAGTTGAAGATGAGAGGCTTGTATCATTCATAAGATCTCTGCTATGAAATGATGACATAATAAGGTCACATCATATCTAAATGAGGTATATTTGTATACCTAGATATATGGACGTAATTCAAAAAATTCAATTTCCTATTAGTAGAAAAGATCTGAAATTATTCTTTAAAAAAAATTAACTTCATAAGGAAGTTCATCTTGGGGTTTACATAGATAGTTTGAATTCTAAACAACATGATTAAAAATGATGCTAAGATCAAATGGATGATGAAATCATAAGGGGGTTTTTCTCAAATAAAGATATCAATTATAAATAGACCAGTGCTATTAGTCCTAACTATATGCATCCCTTCTACATCTATTCATTCACTTCAAAACACTCTATTGTTGTTATACTAACATAAAAGAAAGAAGTTGAAGATGAGAGGCTTGAATAATTCATAAGATATTTGCAATGAAATGTTGAGCTAATAGGGTCACATCATATCTAAATGAGGTATATTTCTATACCTAGATAGATGGACATAATTCTAAAAATTCAATTTCCTATTAGTAGAAAAGATCTAAAATTATTCCTCAAAAAAATTAACTTCATAAGGAAGTTCATCTTGGGGTTTGCATAGATAGTTTGAATTCTAAACAACATGATTAAAAATGATGCTAAGATCAAATAGATGATTAAATCATAAGTGGATTTTTCTCAAATAAAGACATCAGTTATAAATAGAGCAATGCTATCAGTCATGACTATATGCATCCCTTCTACATCTATTCATTCACTTCAGAACACTCTAATGTTGTTATACTAACATAAAAGAAAGAAGATGAAGTTGAGAGGATTGTATCATTCATAAGATCTATGCTATGAAATGTTGAGCTAATAGGGTCACATCATATCTAATTGAGGTATATTTGTATACATAGATAAATGGACGTAATTCTAAAAATTCAATTTCCTATTAGTAGAAAAGATCTGAAATTATTCTTCAAAAAAATTAACTTCATAAGGAAGTTCATCTTAAGGTTTGCATAGATATTTTGAATTCTAAACAACATGATTAAAAATGATGCTAAGATCAAATGGATGATTAAATTATAAGTGGATTTTTCGCAAATAAAGACATCAATTATAAATAGACTAGTGCTATCAATCCTAACCATATGCATCCCTTATACATCTATTCATTTACTTCAAAAAAATATAATGGTGTTATACTAACATAAATGAAAGAAGTTGAAGATGAGAGGCTTGTATCATTCATAAGATCTTTGCTATGAAATGTTGAGCTAATAGGGTCACATCATATCTAAATGAGGTATATCTATATACATAGATAGATGGACATAATTCTAAAAATTCAATTTCCTATTAGTAGAAAAGATCTGAAATTATTCTTCAAAAAAATTAACTTCATAGGGAAGTTCATCTTGGGGTTTGTGTAGATAGTTTGAATTCTAAAAAACATGATTAAAAATGATGCTAAGATCAAATTGATGATTAA
Source organism: Torreya grandis (assembly GCA_037957365.1). NCBI lineage: Eukaryota > Viridiplantae > Streptophyta > Pinopsida > Cupressales > Taxaceae > Torreya > Torreya grandis. Next base: position 175,680 of record JARHVA010004926.1, on the reverse strand, counting down.
ATCATAAGTGGATTTTTTTCAAATAAAGACATCAATTTTAAATAGACTGGTGCTATAAGTCCTGACTATATGCATACCTTCTACATCTATTCATTCACTTCAGAATACTCTAATGTTGTTATAATAACATAAAGAAAGAAGTTGAAGATGAGAGGCTTGTATCATTCATAAGATATTTGCTATGAAATGTTGAGCTAATAGGGTCACATCATATCTAAATGAGGTATATTTGTATACCTAGATAGATGGACGTAATTCTAAAAATTTAATTTCCTATTAGTAGAAAAGATCTGAAATTATTCTTCAAAAAAATTAACTTCATAAGGAAATTCGTCTTGGGGTTTGCATAGATAGTTTGAATTCTAAACAACATGATTAAAAATGATGCTAAGATCAAATGTATGATTAAGTCATAAGTGGATTTTTCTCAAAATAAGACATCAATTATAAATAGAATAGTGCTATCAGTCCTAACTATATGCATCCCTTCTACATCTATTCATTCACTTCAAAACACTCTAATGCTGTTATACTAAAATAAAGGAAAGAAGTTGAAGATGAGAGGCTTGTATCATTCATAAGATTTCTGCTATGAAATTTTGAGCTAATAGGGTCACATCATACCAAAATGAGGTATATTTGTATACCTATATATATGGACGTCAATCAAAAAATTCAATTTCCTATTAGTAGAAAAGATCTAAAATTATTCTTAAAAAAATTAACATCTTAAGGAAGTTCATCTTGGGGTTTGCATAGATAGTTTGAATTCTAAACAACATGATTAAAAATGATTCTAAAATCAAATGGATGGTTAAATCATAAGTGGATTTTTCTCAAAAAAAGACATCAATTATAAATTGACTAGTGCTATTAGATCTGACTATATGCATCCCTTCTACATCTATTCATTCAATTCAGAACACTCTAATGTTGTTATACTAACATAAAAGAGAAAAGTTGAAGATGAGAGGCTTGTATCATTCATAAGATCTCTGCTATGAAATGTTGAGATAATAGGGTCACATCATAGCTAAATGAGTGATATTTGTATACCTAGATAGATGGACGTAATTCTAAAAATTCAATTTCTGATTAGTTGGAAAGATCTGAAATTATTCTTCAAAAAAATTAACTTCATAAGGAAGTTCATCTTAGGGTTTGCATAGATAGTTTGAATTCTAAACAACATGATTGAAAATGATTCTAAGATCAAATGGATGATTAAATCATTAGTGGATTATTCTCAAATAAAGACATCAATTATAAGTAGACTAGTGCTATCAATCCTGACTATATGCATCCCTTCTACATCTATTCATTCACTTCAAAACTCTCTAATGTTGTTATACTAACATAAAAGAAAGAAGTTGAAGATGAGAGGCTTATATCAATCATAAGATCTATGCTATGAAATTTTGAGCTAATGGGGTCACATCATATCTAAATGAGGTATATTTGTATACCTAGATAGATGGACGTAATTCTAAAAATTCAATTTCCTATTAGTTGAAAAGATCTAAAATTATTCTTCAAAAAATATAACTTCATTAGGAAGTTCATCTTGGGTTTTGAATAGATAGTTTGAATTCTAAACAACATGGTTAAAAATGATGCTAAGATCAAATGAATGATTAAATCATAAATGGATAATTTCCTATTAGTTGAAAAGATCTAAAATTATTATTCAAAAAATATAACTTCAATAGGAAGTTCATCTTGGGGTTTGAATAGATAGTTTTAATTATAAACAACATGATTAAAAATGATGCTAAGATCAAATGGATGATTAAATCATAAGTGGATTTTTCTCAAATAAAGACATCAATTATAAAAAGACCAGCGCTATCAGTCCTGACTATATGCATCCCTTCTACATCTATTCATTCACTTCAGAATAGTCTAATGTTGTTATACTAATATAAAATAAATAAGTTGAAGACGAGAGGCTTGTATCATTCATAAGATCTCTACTATGAAATGTTGAGGTAATAGGGTCACATCATATCTAAATGAGGTATATTTTTATACCTAGTTAGATGGAAGTAATTCTAAAAATTCCATTTCCTATTAGTAGAAAAGATCTAAAATTATTCTTCAAAAAAATTAACTTCATAAGGAAGTTCATTTTGGGGTTTGCATAGATAGTTTGAATTCTAAACAACATGATTAAAAATGATGGTAAGACTAAATGGATGATTAAATCATAGGTGGATTTTTCTCAAATAAAGACTTCAATTATAAATAGACCAGTGCTATTAGTCCTAACTATATGCATCCCTTCTAAATATATTCATTCACTTCATAACACTCTAATGTTTTTATACTAACATAAAATAAAGAAGTTGAAGATGAGAGGCTTCTATCATTCATAAGATCTCTACTATCACATCATATCTAAATGAGGTATATTTGTATACATAGATAAATGGACGTAATTCTAAAAATTCAATTTCCTATTAGTAGAAAATATCTGAAATTATTATTCAAAAAAATTAACTTCATAAGGAAGTTCATCTTGGGGTTTGCATAGATAGTTTGAATTCTATACAGCATGATTAAAAATGATGCTAAGATCAAATGGATGATTAAATCATAAGTGGATTTTTCTCAAATAAAGACATCAATTATAAATATACTAGTGCTATCAGTCTTGACTATATGCATCCCTTATACATATATTCATTTACTTCAAAACACTCTAATGTTGTTATATTAACATAAATGAAAGAAGTTGAAGATGAGAGGATTGTATCATTCATAATATCTCTGCTATGAAATGTTGAGCTAATAGGATCACATCATATCTAAATGAGGTATATTTATATATAGAGATAGATGGAAGTAATTTTAAAAATTTAATTTCCTATTAGTAGAAAAGATCTGAAATTATTCTTCAAAAAAATTAACTTCCTAGGGAAGTTCATCTTGGGGTTTGCATAGATAGTTTGAATTCTAAACAACATGATGAAAAATGATTCAGGGATCAAATGGATGATTAAATCACAAGTGGATTTTTCTCAAATAAAGACATCAATTATAAATAGACTAGTGCTATCAGTCTTGACTATATGCATCCCTTTTACATTTATTCATTCACTTCAGAACACTCTAATGTTGTTATACTATCATAAAATAAAGAAGTTGAAGATGAGAGGCTTGTATCATTCATAAGATCTTTCCTATGAAATGTTGAGCTAATAGGGTCACATCATATCTAAATGAGGCATATTTGTATACCTAAATAGATGGACGTAATTCTAAAAATTCAATTTCCTATTAGTAGAAAAGATCTAAAATTATTCTTCAAAAAAATTAACTTCATCAGGAAATTCTTCTTGGGGTTTGCATAGATAGTTTGAATTCTAAACAAGATGCTTAAAATTAATGATAAGATCAAATGGATGATTAAGTCATAAGTGGATTTTTTTCAAATAGAAACATCAATTATAAATAGACCAGTCATATCAGTCCTGACCATATGCATCCCTTCTACATCTATTCATTTACTTCAGAACACTCTAATGTTGTAATACTAAAATAAAGGAAAGAAGTTGAAGATGAGAGGCTTGTATCATTCATAAGATCTCTGCTATGAAATTTTGAGCTAATAGGGTCACATCATATCTAAATGAGGTATATTTGTATACCTAGATAGATGGACGTAAATCTAAAAATTCAATTTCCTATTAGTAGAAAATATCTAAAATTATTCTTCAAAAAAATTAACTTCTTAAGGAAGTTTATCTTGGGGTTTGCATAGATAGTTTGAATTCTAAACAAAATGATTAAAAAGGATTCTAAGATCAAATGGATGTTTAAATCATAAGTGGATTTTTCTCCAATAAAGACATCAATTATAAATAGACCAGCTCTATCAGTCCTGACTATATCCATCCCTTCTACATCTATTCATTCACTTTAGAACACTTTAATGTTGTTATACTAACATAAAAGAAAGAAGTTGAATATGAGAGGCTTGTATCATTCATAAGATCTCTGCTATGAAATGTTGAGCTAATAGGGTCACATCATATCTAAATGAGTTATATTTTTATAGCTAGATAGATGGACGTAATTCTAAAAATTCAATTTCTGATTAGTTTAAAAGATCTGAAATTATTCTTCAAAAAAATCAACTTCATAAGGAAGTTCATTTTGGGATTTGCCTAGATAGTTTGAATTCTAAACAACATGACTAAAAATGATTCTAAGATCAAATGAATGATTAAATCATAAGTGGATTTTTCTCAAATAAAGACATCAATTATAAATAGACCGGTGCTATTAGTCCTGACTATATGCATCCCTTCTACATCTATTTATTCACTTCAGAACACTCTAGTGTTGTTACACTAACATGAAAGAAAGACATTGAAGATGAGAGGCTTGTATCATTCATAAGATCTATGCTATGAAATGTTGAGATAATAAGGTCACATCATATCTAAATGAGGTATATTTGTATACCTAGATAGATGGACGTAATTCTAAAAATTCAATTTCCTATTAGTTGAAAAGATCCAAAATTATTCTTCAAAACATATAACTTCATAAGGAAGTTCATCCTGGGGTTTGCATAGATAGTTTGAATTCTAAACAACATGATTAAAAACGATGCTAAGATCAAATACATGATTAAATCATAAGTGGATTTTTCTCAAATAAAGACATCAATTATAAATAGACCAGCACCATCAGTCCTGACTATATGCATCCCTTCTACATCTATTCATTCACTTCAGAACACTCTAATGTCGTTTTACTAATATAAGAGAAAGAAGTTGAAGACAAGAGGCTTGTAACATTCATAAGTTCTATGATATGAAATGTTCAACTAATAGGGTCACAACATGTCTAAATGAGGTATATTTGTATACCTAGGTAGATGGATGTAATTCTAAAAATTCAATTTCCTATTAGTAGAAAAGATCTAAAATTATTCTTTAAAAAAATTAACTTCATAAGGAAGTTCATCTTGGGGTTTGCATAGATAGTTTGAGTTCTAAACAACATGATTAAAAATGATGCTAAGACCAAATGGATTATTAAATCATAAGTGGATTTTTCTCAAATAAAGACATCAATTATAAATAGAATAGAGCTATCAGTACTGACTATATGCATCACTTCTACATCTATTCATTCACTTCAGAATACTCTAATGCTGTTATACTAACATAAAAGAAAGAAGTTGAAGATGAGAGGCTTGTATCATTCATAAGATCTCTGTTATAAAAGGTTGAGCTAATAGGGTCACATCATATCTAAATGAGGTATATTTGTATACCTAGATAGATGGACATAATTCTAAAAATTCAATTTCCTTTCAGTATAAAAGATCTGAAATTATTATTCAAACAAATTAACTTCATAAGGAAGTTCATCTTGGGGATTGCATATATAGTTTGAATTCTAAATAACATGATTAAAAATGATGCTAAGATCAAATGGAATATTAAATCATAAGTGGATTTTTCTCAAATAAAGAAATCAATTATAAATAGACTAGTGCTATCAATCCTAACTATATGCATCCCTTCTACATCTATTCATTCACTTCAGAACACTCTAATGTTGTTATACTAACATAAAACAAAGATCTTGAAGATGAAAGGCTTCTATCATTCATAAGATCTTTGCTATGAAATGTTGAGCTAGTAGGGTCACATCATATCTAAATGAGGTATATTTGTATACTTAGATAGATGGACGTAATTCTAAAAATTCAATTTTCTATTAGTAGAAAAGATCTAAAATTATTCTTCAAAAAAATTAACTTCATAAGGAAGTTCATCTTGGGGTTTGCATAGATAGTTTGAATTCTAAACAACATGATTAAAAAGGATGCTAAGATCAAATGGATGATTAAATCATAACTGAATTTTTCTCAAATAAAGACATCAATTGTAAATAGACTAGTGCTATCAGTCCTATCTATATGCATCCCTTCTACATCTTTTCATTGAATTAAGAACACTCTAATGTTTTTATACTAACATAAAAGAAAGAAGTTGAAGATGAGAGGCTTGTATCATTGATAATATCTCTGCTATGAAATGTTGAGCTAATAGGGTCACATCATATCTAAATGAGGTATATTTGTATACCTAGATAGATGGACGTAATTCTAAAAATTCAATTTCCTATTAGAAGAAATGATCTAAAATTATTCTTCAAAAAAATTAACTTCATAAGGAAGTTCATATTGGGGTTTGAATAGATAGTTTGAATTCTAAACAACATGATTATAAATGATGCTAAGATCAAATGGATGATTAAATCATAAGTGGATTTTTCTCAAATAAATAAATCAATTATAAAAATACCAGTGCTATCAGTCCTGACTATATGCATCCCTTCTAAATCTATTCATTCACTTCAGAACACTCTTATGTTGTTATACTAACATAAAAGAAAGAAGTTGAAGATGAGAGGATTGCATCATTCATAAGATCTCTATTATGAAATGTTGAGCTAATAGGGTCACATCATATCTAAATGAGGTATATTTGTATACTTAGATAGATGGACGTAATTCTAAAAATTCAATTTCATATTAGTAGAAAAGATCTAAAATTATTCTTCAAAAAAATTAACTTCATAAAGAAGTTCATCTTGTGGTTTGCATAGATAGTTTAAATTCTAAACAACATGATTAAAAATGATGCTAAGATCAAATGGATGATTAAATCATAAGTGGATTATTCTCAAATAAAGACATCAATTATAAATATACGAGTGCTATCAGTCCTGACTATATGCATCCCTTCTACATCTATTCATTCACTTTAGAACACTCTAATGTTGATATACTAACATAAAAGAAAGAAGTTGAAGATGAGAGGCTTGTATCATTCATAAGATCTATGCTATGAAATGTTGAGCTAATAAGGTCACATCATATCTAAATGAGGTATATTTGTAGACCTAGATAGATGGACGTAATTCTAAAACTTCAATTTCCTATTAGTATAAAAGATCTGAAATTATTCTTCAAAAATGAACTTAATAAGGAAGTTAATCTTGGGGCATGCATATATAGTTCGAATTCTAAACAACATGATTAAAAATGACGCTCAGATCAAATGGATGATTAAAATATAAGTGGATTTTTCTCCAATAAGGACATCAACTATAAATAGACCATTGCTATCAGTCCTAGCTATATGCATCCCTTCTACATATATTCATTCACTTCAGAACACTCTAATATTGTTATACTAACATAAAAGCAAGATGTTGAAGATGAGAGGCTTATATCATTCATAAGATCTCTGCTATGAAATGTTGAGCTAATAGGGTCACATCATATCTAAATGAGGTATATTTTTATACCTAGATATATGGACATAATTCTAAAAATTCAATTTCCTATTAGTAGAAAAGATCTAAAATTATTCTTCAAAAAAATTAACCTCATAAGGGAGTTCATCTTGGGGTTTTCATAGATAGTTTGAGTTCTAAACAAAATGATTAAAAATGATGCTAAGACCAAATGGTTTAATAAATCATAAGAGGATTTTTCCCAAATAAAGACATCAATTATAAATAGACAAGTGCTATCAGTCTTGACTATATGCATCCCTTCTACATCTATTTATTCACTTCAGAATGCTCTAATGTTGTTATACGAACATAAAAGAAAGAAGTTGAAGATGAGAGGCTTGTATCATTCATAAGATCTTTGTTATGAAATACTGAGCTAATAGGCTCACATCATATCATATGAGGTATATTTGTATAGCTAGATAGATGGACGTAATTCTAAAAATTCAATTTCCTATTAGTAGAAAAGATCTGAAATTATTCTTCAAACAAATTAACTTCATTAGGAAGTTCATCTTGGGGTTTGCACAGATAGTTTGAATTCTAAACAACATGATTAAAAATGATGTTAAGATCCAATGGATGATTAAATCATAAGTGGATTTTTCTCAAATAAAGAAATCAATTATAAATAGACTAGTGCTATCAGTCCTGACTATATGCATCCCTTCTACATCTATTCATTCACTTCAGAACACTCTAATGTTGTTATACTAACATAAAAGAAAGAAGTTGAAGATGAAAGGATTATATCATTCATAAGATCTCTGCTATGAAATGTTCAGCTAATAGGGTCACATCATATCTAAATGAGGTATATTTGTATACTTAGATAGATGGACATAATTCTAAAAATTCAATTTCCTATTAGTAGAAAATATCTAAAATTATTCTTAAAAAATATTAACTTTATAAGGAAATTCATCTTGGGGTTTGCATAGATAGTTTGATTTCTAAACAACATGATTAAAAATGATGCTAAGATCAAATGGATGATTAAATCATAAGTGGATTTTTCTCAAATAAAGAAATCAATTACAAATAGACTAGTGCTATCAGTCCTAACTATATGCATCCCTTCTTCATCTATTCATTCACTTTAGAACACTCTAATGTTGTTATACTAACATAAAAGAAAGATCTTGAAGATGAAAGGCTTCTATCATTCATAAGATCTTTGCTATGAAATGTTGAGCTAGTAGGGTCACATCATATATAAATGAGGTATATTTGTATACTTAGATAGATGGACTTAATTCTAAAATTTTTATTTTCTATTAGTAGAAAAGATCTAAAATTATTCTTCAAAAAAATTAACTTTATATGGAAGTTCATCTTGGGGTTTGCATATATAGTTTGAATTCTAAACAACATGATTAAAAATGATGCTAAGATCAAATGGATGATTAAATCATAAGTGATTTTAACTAAAATAAAGACATCAATTATAAATAGACTAGTGCTATTAGTCCTGACTATATGCATCCCTTCTACAATTATTCATTGAATTCAGAACACTCTAATGTTTTTATACTAACATAAAAGAAAGAAGTTGAAGATGAGAGGCTTGTATCATTCATAATATCTCTGCTATGAAATGTTGAGCTAATAGGGTCACATCATATCTAAATGAGGTATATTTGTATACCTAGATAGATGGACATAATTCTAAAAATTCAATTTCCTATTAGAAGAAAATATCTAAAATTATTCTTCAAAAATATTAACTTCATAAGGAAGTTCATCTTGGGGTTTGCATAGATAGTTTGAATTCTAAACAACATTGTTATAAATGATGCTAAGATCAAATGGATGATTAAATCATAATTGGATTTTTCTCAAATAATTAAATCAATTATAAAAAGACCAGTGGTATCAGTCCTGACTATATGCATCCCTTCTAAATCTATTCATTCACTTCAGAACACTCATGTTGTTATACTAACATAAAAGAAAGATGTTGAAGATGAGAGGATTGCATCATTCATAAGATCTCTATTATGAAATGTTGAGCTAATAGGGTCACATCATATCTAAATGAGGTATATTTGTATACTTAGATAGATGGACGTAATTCCAGAAATTCAATTTCCTATTAGTAGAAAAGATCTAAAATTATTCTTCAAAAAAATTAACTTCATAAAGAAGTTCATCTTGGGGTTTGCATAGACAGTTTAAATTCTAAACAACATGATTAAAAATGATGCTAAGATCAAATGGATGATTAAATCATAAGTGGATTATTGTCAAATAAAGTCATCAATTATAAATATACGAGTGCTATCAGTCTTGATTATATGCATCCCTTCTACATCTATTCATTCACTTCTAACCACTCTAATGTTGATATACTAACATAAAAGAAAGAAGTTGAAGATGAGAGGCTTGTATCATTCATAAGATCTTTGCTATGAAATGTTGAGCTAATAGGGTCACATCATATCTAAATGAGGTATATTTGTAGACCTAGATAGATGGACGTAATTCTAAAACTTCAATTTCCTATTAGTAAAAAAGATCTAAAATTATTCTTCAAAAATGAACTTAATAAGCAAGTTCATCTTGGGGCTTGCAAAGATAGTTTGAATTCTAAAAAACAAGATTAAAAATGATGCTCGGATCAATTGGATGATTAAAATATAAGTGGATTTTTCTCCAATAAGGACATCAATTATAAATAGACCATTGTTATCTGTCCTAGCTATATGCATCCCTTCTACATATATTCATTCACTTCAGAACACTCTAATATTGTTATACTAACATAAAAGCAAGATGTTGAAGATGAGAGGCTTGTATCATTCATAAGATCTCTTCTATGAAATGTTGAGCTAATAGGGTCACATCATATCTAAATGAGGTATATTTTTATACCTAGATAGATGGACATAATTCTAAAAATTCAATTTCCTATTAGTAGAAAAGATCTAAAATTATTCTTCAAAAAAATTAACCTCATAAGGAAGTTCATCTTGGGGTTTGCATAGATAGTTTGAATTCTAAACAACATGATTAAAAATGATGCTAAGACCAAATGGTTTATTAAATCATAAGTGGATTTTTCCCAAATAAACACATCAATTATAAATAGACAAGTGCTCCTGACTATATGCATCCCTTCTACATCTATTTATTCACTTCAGAACACTCTAATGTTGTTATACTAACATAAAAGAAAGAAGTTGAATATGGGAGGCTTGTATCATTCATAAGATCTTTGCTATCAAATGTTGAGCTAATAGGCTCACATCATATCATATGAGGTATATTTGTATAGCTAGATAGATGGACGTAATTCTAAAAATTCAATTTCCTATTAGTAGAAAAAATCTGAAATTATTCTTCAAATAAATTAACTTCATAAGGAAGTTCATCTTGGGGTTTGCATAGATAGTTTGAATTCTAAACAACATGATTAAAAATGATGTTAAGATCAAATGGATGATTAAATCATAAGTGGATTTTTCTCAAATAAAGAAATCAATTATAAATAGACTAGTGCTATTAGTCCTGACTATATGCATCCCTTCTACATCTATTCATTCACTTTAGAACACTCTAATGTTGTTATACTAACATAAAAGAAAGAAGTTGAAGATGAAAGGATTGTATCATTCATAAGATCTCTGCTATGAAATGTTGAGCTAATAGGGTCACATTATATCTAAATGAGGTATATTTGTATACTAAGATAGATGGACATAATTCTAAAGATTCAATTTCCTATTAGTAGAAAAGATCTAAAATTATTCTTCAAAAAGATTAACTTCATAAGGAAGTTCATCTTGGGGTTTGCATAGATAGTTTGATTTCTAGACAACATGATTAAAAATGATGCTAAGATAAAATGGATGATTAAATCATAAGGGAATTTTTCTCAAATAAAGACATAAATTATAAATAGACGAGTGCTATCAGTCCTAACTATATTCATCCCTTCTACATCTATTCATTCATTTCAGAACACTCTAATGTTGTTATACTAACATAAAACAAAGAAGTTGAATATGAGAGGCTTGCATCATCCATAAGATCTCTAGTATGAAATGTTGAGCTAATAGGGTCACATAATATCTAAATGAGGTATATTTGTATACATAGATAGATGGACATAATTATAAAAATTCAATTTCCTATTAGCAGAAATGAAATGAAATTATTCCTCAAACAAATTAACTTCATAAGGAAGTTCATCTTGGGGATTGCATAAATAGTTTGAATTCTAAACAACATGATTAAAAATGATGTTAAGATCAAATGGATGATTAAATTATACATGGATTTTTCTCAAATAAATAAATCAACTATAAATAGACTAGTGCTATCAGTCTTGACTATATGCATCCCTTCTACATCTATTCATTCACTTTAGAACACTTTGATGTTGTTATACTAACATAAAATAAAGAAGTTGAAGATGAGAGGCTTGTATCATTCATAAGATCTCTATTATGAAATGTTGAGCTAATAGGGTCAAATCATATCTAAATGAGGTATAATTGTATACTTAGATAGATGGACGTAATTCTAAAAATTCAATTTCCTGTTAGTAGAAAACATCTAAAATTATTCTTCAAAAAAATTAACTTCATAAGGAAGTTCATCTTGGGGTTTTCATAGATAGTTTGAATTCTCATCAACATAATTAAAAATGATGCTAAGATCAAATGGATGATTAAATCATAAGTCAATTTTTCTCAAATAAAGACACCAATTATAAATAGACCAGTGCTATCAGTCCTAACTATATTCATCATTTCTACATCTATTCATTCACTTTAGAACATAGTAATGTTGTTATACTAACATAAAAGAAAGAAGTTGAAGATGAAAGGCTTGTATCATTCATAAGATCTATGCTATGAAATGTTGAGCTAATATTGTCACATCATATCTAAATGAGGTATATTTGTACACCTAGATAGATGGACACAATTCTAAAACTTCAATTTCCTATTAGTAGAAAAGATCTAAAATTATTATTCAAAAAAATTAACTTCATAAGGATGTTCGTCTTGTGGTTTGCATAGATAGTTTAAATTATAAAAAAACATGATTAAAAATGATGCTAAGATCAAATGGATGATTAAAATATAAGTGGATTTTTCTCAAATAAGGACATCAAGTATAAATAGACCAGTGCTATCAGTCCTGACTAAATGCATCCCTTCTACATCTATTCATTTAATTTTGAACACTCTAATGTTCTTATACTAACATAAAAGAAAGAAGTTGAAAATTACAGGCTTGTATCATTGATAAGATCTCTGCTATGGAATGTTGAGCTAATAGGGTCACATCATATCTAAATGAGGTATATTTTTATACCTAGATAAATGGACGTAATTCTAGAAATTTAATTTCTTATTAGTAGAATAGATCAAAAGTTATTTAAAAAAAAATTAACTTCATCAGGAAGTTCATCTTGGGGTTTGCATAGATAGTTTGAATTCTAAACAACATGATTTAAAATGTTGCTAAGACAAAGGAGAGGATTAAATCATAAGTGGGTTTTTATGAATTAAAGACATCATTTATAAATAGACCAGTGCTATCAGTCTTGACTACATGCATCCCTTCTACATCTATTCGTTCACTTCAAAACACTAATGTAGTTATAATAACATAAAATAAAGAAGTTGAAAATGAGAGGCATGTATCATTCATAAGATCTCTGCTATGAAATGGTGAGCTAATAGGGTCACATCATATCTAAATGAGGTATATTTGTATACCTAGATAGATGGACGTAATTCTAAAAATTCAATTTCCTATTAGTAGAAAAGATCTGAAATTATTCTTCAAACAAATTAACTTCATTAGGAAGTTCATCTTGGGGTTTGCATAGATAGTTTGAATTCTAAACAACATGATTAAAAATGATGCTAGGATCAAATGCATGATTGAAACATAAGAGGATTTTTCTCAAATAAAGACATCAATTATAAATAGAACAGTGCTATCAATCCTAACTATATGCATCCCTTCTACATCTATTCATTCACTTCAGAACACTCTAATGTTGTTATACTAACATAAAAGAAAGAAGTTAAAGATGAGAGGCTTTTATCATTCATCAGATCTCTGCTATGAAATGTTGAGCTAATAGGGTCACATCATATCTAAACAAGGTATATTTGTATACCTAGATAGATGGACCAAATCCTAAAAATTCAATTTCCTATTAGTAGAAAAGATCTAAAATTACTCTTCAAGAAAATTAACTTCATAAGGAAGTTCATCTTGGGGTTTGCATAGATAGCTTGAATTCTAAACAACATGATTAAAAATGATGTTAAGATCAAATGGATGATTAAATCATAAGTGGATTTTTCTCAAATAAAGAAATCAATTATAAATAGACTAGTGCTATCAGTCCTGACTATATGCATCCCTTCTACATCTATTCATTCAGTTTAGAACACTCTAATGTTGTTATACTAACATAAAAGAAAGAAGTTGAAGATGAGAGGCTTGTATCATTCATAAGATCTCTGCTATGAAATGTTCAGTTAATAGGGTCACATCATATATAAATGACGTATATTTGTATACCTAGATAGATGGATGTAATTCAGAAAATTCAATTTCATATTAGTAGAAAAGATCTGAAATTATTCTTAAAAAAATTAACTTCATCAGGAAGTTCATCTTGGGGTTTGCATAGATAGTTTGAAATCTAAACTACATGCTTAAAAATGATGCTAAGATCAAATGGATGATTAAAATATAAGTGAATTTTTCTCAAATAAAGACATCAATTATAAATAGACAAGTGCTATCAGTCCTGACTATATGCATCCCTTCTACATCTATTCATTCACTTCAGAACACTCTAATGTTTTTATACTAACATAAAAGAAAGAATTATAAGATGAGAGGCTTGTATCATTAATAAGATCTCTGCTATGAAATGTTGAGATAATAGGGTCACATCATATATAAATGAGGTATATTTGTATAGCTAGATAGATGGACGTTATTTTAAAAATTCAATGTCATATTAGTTGAAAAGATCTAAAATTATTCTTTAAAAAAATTAATTTCAATGGAAGTTCATCTTGGGGTTTGCATAGATAGTTTGAATTCTAAACAACATGATTAAAAATGATGTTAAGATCAAATGGATGATGAAATTATAGGTGGATATTTCTCAAATAAAGACATCAATTATAAATAGACCAGTGCTATTAGTCTTGACTATATGCATGCCTTCTACATCTATTCATTCACTTCACAACACTCTAATGTTGTTATACTAACATAAAAGAAAGAAGTTGAAGATGAGAGGCTTGTATCATTCATAATATCTCTACTATGAAATGTTGAGCTAATAGCGTCACATAATATCTAAATGAGGTATATTTTTATACCAAGATAGATGGACATAATTCCAAAAATTCAATTTCATATTAGTAGAAAAGATCTGAAATTATTCTTCACAAAATATTAACTTCATAAAGAAGTTCATCTTGGGGTTTGCGTAGATGGTCTGATTTCTAAACAACATGATAAAAAATGATGCTAAGATCAAATGGATGATTAAATCATAAGTGGATTTTTCTCAAATAAAGACATAAATTATAAATAGACCAGTGCTATCAGTCTTGACTATGTGCATCCCTTCTACATCTATTCATTCACTTCAGAAGACTCTAATGTTGTTATACTAACATAAAAGAAAGAATTTGAAGATGAGAGGCTTATATCATTCATAAGATCTTTGCTATGAAATGTTGAGATAATACGGTCACATTGTATCTAAATGAGGTATATTTGTATACCTAGATAGATGGACATAATTCTAAAAATTCAATTTCCTATTAGTAGAAAAGATCTGAAATTATTCTTCAAAATAATTGACTCCATAACAAAGTTCAGCTTGGGGTTTGCCTAGATAGTTTGAATTCTAAACAACATGATTAAAAATGATGCTAAGATCAAATGGATGATTAAATCATAAGTAGATTTTTCTCATATAATGACATCAATTATAAATAGATCAGTGCTATCAGTCTTGACTATATGTATCCCTTCTACATCTATTCATTCTCTTTAGAAAACTCGAATGTTGTTATACTAACATAAAAGAAAGTAGTTGAAGATGAGAGTCTTGTATCATTCATAAGATCTCTGCTATGAAATGTTGAGCTAATAGGGTCACATCATATCTAAATGAGGTATATTTGTATACCTGGATAGATGGACATAATTTTTGAAATTCAATTTCCTATTTGTATAGAAAATCTAAAATTATTCTTCAAAAAAATTTACTTCATAAGGAAGTTCATCTCGGGGTTTACATAGATAGTTTGAATTCTAAACAATCTGATTAAAAATGATGCTAAGATCAAATGGATGATTAAATCATAAGTGGGTTTTTCTTAAATAAAGACATCAATTATAAATAGATCAGTGCTATCAGTCCTAACTATATGCATCCCTTTTACATCTATTCATTCACTTCAGAGCACTCTAATGTTGTTATACTAACATAAAAGAAAGAAGTTGAAGAAGAGAGGCTTGTATCATTTATAAGATCTATGTTATGAAATGTTGGTCTAGTAGGGTCACATCATATCTAAATGAGGAATATTTGTATACCTAGATAGATGTACATATCTCTAAAAATTTAATCTCCTATTAGTAGAAAAGATCTAAAATTATTCTTCAAAAAAATTAACTTCATAAGGAAGTTCATCTTGGGGTTTGCATAGATAGTTTGAATTCTAAACAACATGATTAAAAATGATGCTAAGATCAAATGGATGATTAAATCATTAGTGGATTTTTCTCAAATAGAGACATTAATTATAAATAGACCAGTGCTATCATTCTTGACTATATGCATCCCTTCTTCGTCTATTCATTAACTTTAGAACACTTTAATGTTGCTATACTAACATAAAAGAAAGAAGTTTAAGATGAGAGGCTTGTATCATTCAAAAGATCTCTACAATGAAATGTTGAGCTAATATGGTCACATCATATCTAAATTAGTTATATTTGTATACCTAGATAGATGGAAATAATTCTAAAAATTCAATTTCCTATTAGTAGAAAAGATCTGAAATTATTTGTCAAAAAAATTAACTTCATAAGGAAGTTTATTTTGGGGTTTGCATAGATAGTTTGAATTCTAAACAACGTGATTAATAATGATGCTAAGATCAAATGGATGATTAAATCATAATTGGAATTTTCT
Source organism: Torreya grandis (assembly GCA_037957365.1). Lineage (NCBI taxonomy): Eukaryota > Viridiplantae > Streptophyta > Pinopsida > Cupressales > Taxaceae > Torreya > Torreya grandis. Next base: position 159,146 of record JARHVA010004926.1, on the reverse strand, counting down.
CAAATAAAGACATCAATTATAAATAGACCAGTGCTATCAGTTTTGACTATATTCATCCCTTCTACATCTATTCATTCACTTCATAACACTCTAATGTTGTTATACTAACATAAAAGAAAGAAGTTGAAGATGAGAGGCTTGTATCATTCATAAGATCTTTACTATGAAATGTTGAGCTAATATATTTAATGATATACAAATAATATTTTTCCTTGATCAAAGTGGTTAATAAATTTAAGCACTACATCCTCCATAGTAAAGTATTTTCCATTATACTAAACCCAACCCTAAATGATATGTTAATGAAAAATGAGTTAGGTGAACAAATAAGTGAGTGGATTATTATTCTCCAAGAGTTTGACCTATAACTCCATTTGATGAAAATTATCAGAGGTCAAGTTATTAGTAAGGAAATGGCTGAAGTAAACCCATAGATAGTTTGGTAGAAGCACACACTACAAGTATCTCAAATGATGTTTGGTATTGAGATGTAGTCCAGTATCTACTCAATAATAAATACCCAAGTCACCTAAACTCCACTCAAAGAGGATAATTATGCTTAAAAATAAGTAATTTCATTATCAAATCAAGTGTGTTATATATAAAGAATAATGAAGGCATATATCTGATATGCCTAAACAAACAAGAAGTGGATAAAGTACTCAAGGATTCACATAGTAAATATATAATAAGTCATATTTCAGGGAGTGATATAGCCCACCAGATACTCATAGTAGGTTATTACTAGATGCATGTTTTCAAGGATGCTTATGCCCACCTTTAGATCTGTCATACTTGCCAAGTTGCCACACACATAGAACATAATCCTACCATGCCATTATAGTTTGCTATTGAGGTCCAACCATTCATAAAATGGGGATTACACTTTGTTTGAGTGATCAAATCTAATTCCTCCATAGCACACAATTTAATTATTTTGAAAAATAATTAATATACCCCTTAAATTGAAGTTCAAATATTTATATATTACATACCTATTGTGGTAATCATGTTCTTTGAGGAACATATCATCACTAGATTTTGGGTATTATTTACTTTGGTATGTGATAACGGTCCCACTTTCTCCTCTCTCTAGTTTATTGAATGGGCTTACAAAAATTAAGTAATCCTTAAGTTTTATTCTGATTATTATTTGCAAGGTAATGGGGTAGCTAAATCATTGAATAAGAACTTGCTAGATGTAATTAAGAAATTCTTGGAAAATAATCCTAGGTGTTTCTATACGATTTTTGCTTTCTACATTCAAAAAGGAAGAAATGAGAAACTAAAAGAAATGGTCTAGGGTTAGAAGATACCTGGATAGGGTCTGCACACCGTTATCCAGACGATGAAGGTACTCCTCTTTGGTTGTGGAGGATGACAGCTGCAGAAGAAAGAGACTAAGACAAAGAAGGTCTTAGATGGATAGATGGTGGGTTGCCAAGCAAAAGCTTGATCCCAAAAGTACAAAGACTTCCTTGAGGGATATCAACCCACTGATTGATAAAAATAATGTCTGATAAAAGGCAAAATGATAATAGACTGAAACAAAAATAGAAGCAAATGCTTACTTGAATACTGTTGTCAACCTGGTCATAGTCACCGACGTCTATTAGTTTGCCGACATTGGTTGGTCAAGGTCTGTCGACGTCGGTTAGTCTACCAACATTGGTAAAAGTAGTGGTCTCTAAGACTGGCGTCGGTTAGGGTAGTAGTCTTTAGACGAGCTCTAGTCGGGTCTATGGTCGTTGGATGAGGTCTGGATGGGTTTTATGGTTTGTGGATAGGTCTGAGAAGGGCTCTAGGTCTAGTTGGAGGGTCTGAGAGTCTGGTTGAATGCTTTGTATAGGGTCTTTATAGGCAAAAAGAATGGTCTAAAAGAGGGACCAAACAAAAGACAGAGGCAATAGGGAAGAAAGAGTGGTCTAGAAGGGGTCTAGGTAGGAGAGGTTGAAAATGGGTAGTAGGTTGAATGACAGATGAATTAAAAGAAATACTAAAATGAAAACAATAGAAATACTTACCTCATTCCTACTGGAGAATGGAATGAAGAAGACCTATTGCTGCTGATGTACCTATTGTTAATGCTACTGGTGTGAAGGCCCTGTTACTAGTGGAGTGGCTGATGTAGAGTACCTGTTGTTGTTGTAGCTTATTGTGTGCCTGAGAGAGAGAGAGGTTTGAAGATTGGAATGATTGACAGATTGAGGAGTGAAAGATTAGATTGTTGAAGGTTGAAATGCTGGATTGAAAGATTTTAGAAAAGTGGATCTTGCATTTGGTTTAAGAACACAGTTATGAAGGAAATCGATGCCAGAAATACCGCCGACATCAGTCGATAGTTGATCGACGTCGGTAGCTAGAAGGCATGTAAAAAGGCTAAAAATAGCCTTTCATCTATTTTCCCAACTATAGAGTCAATGGGTCCAAGGAAGAAACGGTCGAAGGTGGCTTAATAGGCATGGGAAATGAGTGGGATAAGGGAAATGGGGTCTTAAATAATTTAAGACTTGGCAAGGGGTAGTGGAGGGGAAGTTGGAATAGGTCTGTTTCTACTCAAAATTCGCTTTTAGATCTAAGAGAAAGAAGAAACTAGAAAGTAATGGACAAGGCATGGGAAGTACCTGGACTAAAGACTGCGCACCGTAATCCAGATGCTTGTGAGCACTCCTCTTTGGCTGTGGAGGAATGACACCTGCAACAAAAAGAAACTTGGACAAGAGGATGTTAGATAGATAGGTAGTGGGTTGCCAAGCGAAAGCTTGTTCCTGGAAGTGTAAAAACTTCCTTAAGGGAGGTCAACCCACAGATAACAGATAGATAAAGACTAAGAAAATATAATATGCCAGAATATAGAAGTGATAAATAGATTAGAAATGAAAGAAAACACCAATGATTACCTGAAAGGAGCAGTCGGGCTGATGACAGTCGCCGAGGTCGGGAATGTTGCCGGCGTCGGTTAATAGGTCTGCCGACGTCGGTTATCCTGCTGACGTCGGTTGGGGAAGTGACCAGCGTCGGTCGGGCTAATGGCCTGTGGTCGGGTCTGGGATGTGTTCTGGACTGTGGACAGGTCTGGGATGTGAGCAAGGTCAAGACTGAGTTCGGGGATGGGTCTGTATGCACTGTGGAGTGATCTTGCCCTGTACAGGGTCTTTGTTGGCAAAAGGGGGATGAGGGAGTTGTCTAGGATTGGGATGAAGAGTGGGACAATGTGAGAGGAGGATGGACAGAGGACAGGGCCTGAGAAGGCTTTTCAGCCTCTCAGGGGGAAGGATAGAGAAAGCAAGAAACAATAGATAACTAAAAGCTTAAAGAATAGAATCAATTAACAGACTTGCTTACCTTTTTGCTTGCTGAATGAAGAGTTGAAGAAGCTGTTGCTGAAGCCACAGAGGATTCTGCAAGAAGATAACTCTGATGAAGAACCTTTGCACCTGTTGCTGTTGTTGCACGAGGTCCAAACGGAGACAAGATGAATGCCAAAACACCAAGAGAGATCTGTTTGTGAGCTCAAGGGTCCAGGGGACTGCAACGGATGCAGAAAGGGGTAATGAAGGATGCCGACGCCGGCAGTTTCACTGACGTCGGTCGAAGGGTCACCGACGTCGGCGGTCTCAGAATGGGGATAGAGGCTAAAAATAGCCTCTGCCCATTCTTGCACACCGCCGAGCGAGGGGGGACGGGAAGAACGGTCACAAGGATGCCAAAATGGGCATGGGGGGGAAGATAATGAAGAGATTTGGCCTAATAAATGCTAGGGGGAAGGTGGAGGGATTCAAGGGAGGATCCAAGGTGGCAAGGGTAGGGTGGAAAGGGGGCCAAGGTCAAGGGTTAGGATAGGGGTTTAAGGCCAAGGGGGAGGACCAAGGTGCAGACACGTTTGTGGTGTCTACATTTGCCCCTTTTTGTCTTGTTGGTTGTTCTAGACGAACTGCAAGACAAAAACAGGAGTTGGTTGCCCCAGAAAAGGGATGAGGTGTTCCCCCCTCAAAGTGATAGTCGAGAGAAGGGAACCGAAGATCGAGTGTCATTTTGACAAAAGGTGGATGAGAAAGATGAAAAGTGAGTGAAAACGCTGCAAAAGTCGTGATTGCACGTGTACCATGTCACGAGATGGTCGGGTCAAATTGTCGCATGTCGAGGGTCAAGGAGTGCCAAAATTGAAGTAACCGGGCCCCGGCATTTAGTCGTCTACTGATCGGGTCACTCAATTTAAGCTGAAGCTCCAAATGGTCATCGTGTTCTAGGTATCTAGGGCTCAGGAAGTGCTCCCAGAAACATGAAAAAGCCACAAGTAGTAGGGATCAACTGGCTCGCGATCCTATACTTGCGAAGGGTCAAAAATAGTCTACGAACAATTTTGCTAACCAATCGTGAGGTAGCACACACGCAAAAACAACCAAGGCAACACGCTGTCTTGGAAGTGGTCGAAGGTCGAAGGATGGTCATTGGTCAAGGGGATGGATGGACGAAGGATGCGGCCGAGCTAACCCCAGAAGACCCCATGTCAACTGAGTGCTGCCTACATAGCCCCTGTCATAGGGGCCTCAGGCCGATGTAGTTCTCCCTAAAAGGGAGGGAGGGTCAGAGGGATTGATTGGTCTTGGTCAAAGAAATGATTGGTCTTGGTCAAAGAGAATGATTGGTCTTGGTCAAAGAAAATGATTGGTCTTGGTCAAAGAAAATGATTGGTCTTGGTCAAGGAAAATGATTGGTCTTGGCCAAAGAGAATGATTGGTCTTGGTCAAAGAGAATGATTGGTCTTGGTCCAGGTCAAGGTCAAGGTCGCAGAAGAGAAGGTTTGTCCATCAAGGAGACGAACAAACGGGGGTGGTCGAGCTAACCTCAGAGGATGTGTTATCTGAGTGCTGCCTACATAGCCCTGGTCATAGGGCCTCAGACCAATGTAGTTCGGACAAATTGAGAAGATTGGTCGATGAATGAGATTGGTCATGTGTTGAAATGACGAGGGTAAGATGAGGATAAAATGATGCTACAGATGGTGTACTCTGTAGAATTGGTCGAGAGTCTTTCATCCCTAGCAAGTTTCCATAGTCACGATGGATATATGCTAAAAATGAATAGAAGTCTATTTATGCTTCAGCAAGTATTGGTTTATGCTTAGCATAAATTGGGTCTAGTCGGTAGTTTCCATGTGCACTGGTGTCCATAGAAACTATGTGAAATGGTCTAGGATGATGTCAGCTGAAAATGACTGGGTTTGAGATGAGTCGCTAATTGATGTGGTTAAATGTGACCAAAGCGAAGAGAAAAGATGAAAGGCAAATTGCTCTTTCATTGACAAGGACCAGAAAGGAAGCATAGATAGGGGTTATTAGAACAAAAGCCCCGTTCATGCATTACGTCATTGACCAGTGTTGAGTTAGAACGGTAATCGAATCACTTTGACATTAAAGTGAGCTCGAAGTCCCTTGAGCAGGTGATAGAAGGAGGATAGGGCAACCTAGTTTAAGAGCAGGAATAACCTTGCCCCTTTTATAGGAGACCCTGAGACAACTACAAGCCAAGTCCGTGACTCGTTTTTTTTTTTTTTTTTTTTTTTTTTTTTTTTTTTTTTTTTTTTGGGCAGGCTGATCGATGCGGGAAGTCTACATAGAGATGTCTTTTGATGTAGTGGTCATGTTGCGAAGCTGATCAATGCGGGAAGCTTCTAAGAAAGGTGTTGTTTGATAGCCATCCTTCGAGGGAGTGGTCTATATTTTTGCTTAATAATGTTTGATAAGTTGGCCTAGCTGTCCTTCGAGGGATCAATCTAGTAATACAACAATGATAGTACAGCTGTCCTTCGAGGGAGCAGTTTGTCTTTTTGATTTTGACTTGATTTTGTGACCATGGATATGTTTTGACATCTTGATTTTGATTGTTTTTTTTTTTTTGATTAGAGTCATGGACAAGGCTGTAAAAGTTCAAGGACACCCCTTTTATTAGGACAAAGCATCCATGTATCATAAAAGGGTTGTAGAGGACTTGTTAAAGGGAAATAGGGTTGAAAGGGATGAGGATTAAGAGGACGAGGATTGCTCAGGGGACGAGCTCAAGTTACGTGTCAAGTAGACGAGTACTCGACTAACAGAAGAATGGTCGAGGACGCAGCGCAGAAAAAAAAAGGGGGGGCTCAAGGTCTGATAAGTCCCTGGGCCATGCTAGTATGCTAAGGTCCGAGTCAATTAGGAGTGGACTTGACCCATTTGGCTCTTTCCAGATTGGTCAAGTGTTGATTGATGGATGTGAAGTTGGTTGACAGTGTCATTGGTTGGTTGAGAAAGGTTGAATGCTTGGTCGAGAGGTCAGGGTGATTGATATTTGGTTGAAGTTTGGTTGGGATTAGTCGAATAATTGGTCGGGGGTTGGGTCGGTGGATACTTGGTCGGGTTTTAAGATAAAATGAGTGATTGATATGTGGTAGAGACTGGGTTGAACAGTTGGTCGAGGTTTGAATAAAGGATGAATTCCCCTAGCGGGTAGGGAGAATGTTTGAAAGGTTGGTTAAGGTCAGTTGAGGTTTAGTGGTCAGATGGACGGTATTAATGTCAAATAAGGAGGTCAAAGGCGGTAAAGGGACCATAATCTGGCATGGAGATCCCAATTTAGGTGATGAGGTTGGAGAGGCATGAGTCGAGATTGATGTTTTGTCGAAAAGGTGGTCAAGAGGACCCTTGATGAGAAGGGAATCCTTTTTCCGGTGCTGACGAATGATAGCTTTAAGAGCGCAACAACGCTCAGTGTCATGTCCCGGAGTGTGATGATAATGGCAGAATGTGGAGTTGTCAAACCAAGATGGTCTTAATTTGAGAGTTGATGAGTGGGGTGGTGTTGAGGGTTTGTTGATAACGTGGTCGAGAAGAAGGGTGTCATTCCCAAGACATTGGCGAATGGCGACCTTGAGGGCATGACAATGCTCCGTGTCGTGCCCAGGTGTGCGATGATACGCACAAATGTGAGTGTCATCGAACCATGGTGGTTTAGGTCTGAGAGATTGATATTGTCTAAGAGGTGGGAGGTCGATACGAGACGACTGCAATAAGTGCCGTAAGAGCAAGACATATGAACCTGCTAACGGGTCTGGATGCTTTATTGCAATAGGGGTTGATGACTTTGGTTTGAGAGGTGAAAGAGGCATAGGTTGAGAGTTCAGATGAGGTGTATGTCTGATGGGATGAGGAAGTAATGGAGGCGATGTGCCTCTGTGAAGGATGGGAGTGGGAAGCACTCCTATTAAAGTGGATGGATGCGGGCCCAATATTGAAGGTAATGACGAAGGTGGGAGAGGAGTTCTCCGGTGTGGTCTAGTAGCTTTCGTGTGTTTGGGTTGAGGGCCACCGTTGTGCGAGACGAGGTTAGATGTGGGTTTGGGTTTGGATGTGGACGAAGGTGAGTGAGATGTAACAATCTCAGGCAAAGGACAAGAGGAAACCACGACTGGGTCTTCCTCGATTGAAACGGGTGGAGAGACTGGTTCTTCTCTTGGTGGAGAAGAAATAAGAGAGTCTGGCTCCTCAAGTGGGCAGAGGGCATGGATGATCGTGCCTTCTACTTGTAGTTGAGGAGTAGGTAAGGTAGGGTCTTCGGATGAAGGTGGGGTTAATGGCGTTGATGTGGTCCAAGCGTCCTCCGATACAAGAGAGGTAGATGGAGGACTAGTAAGAGAAGGAGGTTCCTCATCCTTTAATGGAAGAGGTTGGTCAAGGACAAGAGGCAAGATAGTGCTAATCGTGTGAATGTCATGGTCTTGAGGGTCATTGGTCAAAGTCTGGACGTTGTTTTGAGTAGGCGGATGATTCAGAAATGGTTGTTTGAAGATGTCAATATGTTGGTTAGGTGGGGCGTTCGGGTTATCTAAAATAAGATCCCCCTTGTCGATCATGTTTTGGATGATGTTTTTGAAGGTTTGGCAGTTGTCGATGTCATGGCCTTGGACGCGATGAAAGGGACAGAAGTCGGCCTCCCTATACCAAGTAGGGATGGCTTTTGAAGGGTCAAATTGAGGTGGTCGGATTGGAGGGAGATTGAGGACCCCCTGCTTGAGAAGTTTTTCCAAAATGGAAGCGTATGGTTCTCCAAATGGAGTGTAAGAACACTGGATATACCGTTGTTGGAATTGTTTGGTGATGCTAGAAGATGTCGAAGGTTGAGAGTAATTCGTTGACGTCGAGGATGGTGATCTAACGACCACAGTGTTGGCCACTCCTTTAGACTCGGAATTGGCAGAAGAAGAAGGTCTGGAAGAAGAATGGTCAGTAGATTTTGCGTTGGTATTACGCAATTTGACCTTATCTTCTTCAAGGGCATGGAGTTCAAGCTTTCAAGCCATGATGAAAGCTTCGTCAAAAGTGCAAAATGTCTGAATCCGCAAGGTAGAAGAGATGTGTCTGGCACATGCTCGAGAGAAGAGCTCGATGAGCTTGGGTTGAGGTAAAGAGAAGGAGAGCTGGTTAATCAGACCTCTCCAACGAGCGACAAAGTCGACAATTGATTCGTCGTCAAATTGCCTGATGGAGTAAAGGTCTGTGATTGAGACTTGTTTGGTGATGTTGATTGAGAAATGGTCAAGAAATAGTTGGGCGAGTTGGATGAATGAAAAGATAGAGTGTCTGGCAAGAGAACTATACCAGTCAAGGGCAGGGCCAGAAAGGGACATAGGGAATGTGCGTAGAAGTAATGCATCGTCGTGGGCGATAAGATAACAGGCATGTCTAAATGCCCGTAGATGTTGTTGTGGGTCTTCCTTACTCTGAAAGCGAGTGAATTTAGGAAGCTCCCAATGGTTAGGGTATGGTCAAATAGGGACGGAAGGATGGATGGGCTCATTGCAAATTTGTTCATATGACAAAGTATTGCTTGAACCAGAAATGGAGGCCTCAAGACTGGACATTTTATCCATCAGCATCTTGATAAGATCTGCTGACGGATTGGCGGGTTGAGCGCCCCCTAAGTTGTAAGGTGCTTGGAAGAGGTTAGAGGAGGCGTGCGACATAGTCGGTTGTACAATGTACGGATGACTAGTCACAGGGGCAGAAGTGGAGGCTAGAGGTGGTTGCGTCACAAAGGTCGAAGGTATAGGTTGACTGGGCACTGCCAAAGGTGGTTGAATGGCAGCACTGGTAGAAAGACAGGTTGGCACTCCTACATTTGTGGGCGCAAGAGTGTAAGGGGTCGAGGCAATCAAGTTTTGATATGATGTAGAACTTGGTTGAATTGCAGGTAGTTGAGGGGGTAATGGAACCCCGATGGAGGTCGATCTAAAAATAGACAGGGAGGCCAAACTTTGCGTATTGGCCATGGTTGGGTTAATAGTTGAGGCGAAACGCTGAGTCATAAAGGGTTGGGTGGTGAATGGTGTGGATGTCGTCGCCACGTCACCCGAAAGGTCTCACATTGGGTTTCTCACGAGATAGTTTTGGAGGGCTGTGGTATTGAGGTCCAAGAATCTCTCGAAATCTTGGTCCCCTTCAAGAATGATGGGAATTTGAGTCGGGGTCGGGGTCGGGGTCGGTCATGTAGGAGTTCTTTCAGTCTCCGAGTGGAACTCCATGATAGGACTGGTTAGAGACAAGATAGATGGAAGCGGCTGTTGGCTAAAGTGGTTAAGAAGAGAGTCCTAGTTTCAGAAACTATGTTTTTGCAGTTTCAGAAAACCAGAATGGAGTTTTTGACAGAGAAGGGATAGGTTTCAGGCTGCTGGTTTTGAAGAAAAAAAAGATAGTGACAGAGACTGACGTCGGTTGAAAAACTGATGTCGGTAAGAAATGTGGCCGACGTCGGTCAGATAACCGATGCCGGTAAAATATAAAGCCAACGTCGGTATCAAAACCGATGCCGGTGGCAGGGGAAGGCTGACGTCGGTGGAAGAACCGATGTCGGTGACTGTGTCTTCCAGAGAACAAAAAGGTTTGATGATTCTTGGAAAAACAAAGAAGAAAGCATCCTCACACACTCAAACAATCAGATGAGAAGAGGAAAACAGAGAGAGACAGACAAGCCTAAGCGATAAATCCTAGGAATCAACCTTAGAAATTGTGGCTTATGCCTTAGATGAATGTTTGGGGAGATTGGCTGAAAAATGGGTCCTAGAAGAAGGTGGTCTAAACATGGTTTCAGGTGTTGTTTTAGGTGCTCAAAGATCTGTGTTAGGGTCTGGTACGTGGCCTGGTGCTAAGGAGCAAGCTCCCCTCACTTCACGATTCCAGTGGTTAACTGGTCTCGCTTAGCCAAGATATACCTCGCCTAGAGTTTATCCTCTGCCAGAGAACGGAGTGGGCTTCCCCCTTGGTGATGAAATCCAAGTAGGGTCACCAGGACGGGTAAGGTATTCGCTGGGGGATGAAATCCCAGTCGGGCCTTGTCTCAGGTAAGTTTTATGTTCATTTTAGTGCATGTGGTTCGGTAGTGTAACATCAAGTGTCTACGATTTATTCAATATGCGTCTAAGTTACTAGATGTGGACTAATGCAAGCACAAGCAGAAATGAAAGTGCAATACGTTTTAATGCCCAAGTCGAAATGTGATGTTTGTTATGAAGACAAGTTTTGAGAAAGGGTTGAGAGTGTGATGTTTAGACTAGTCTAGAATGCAAGGAAGAAAGAAAAGAAGGATTCATTTTAGTTCTTGCTTATAGTGTCATTCGGAATAGAAGAAAGAGACAAGAGAGAAGGAGCCTAAATGCACCTAAATGAATGAAAAGGAAAAGGAACCTAGGGTCCCACCGGGCGTGCCAGAATGTTTCTACTCAAAATTCGCTTTTAGATCTAAGAGGAAGAAGAAACTAGAAAGTAATGGACAAGGCATGGGAAGTACCTGGACTAAAGACTACGCATCGTAATCCAGACGCTTGTGAGCACTCCTCTTTGGCTGTGGAGGAATGACACCTGCAACGAAAAGAAACTTGGACAAGAGGATGTTAGATAGATAGGCAGTGGGTTGCCAAGTGAAAGCTTGTTCCTGGAAGTGTAAAAACTTCCTTAAGGGAGGTCAACCCACAGATAACAGACAGATAAAGACTAAGAAAATATAATATGCCAGAATATAGAAGTGATAAATAGATTAGAAATAAAAGAAAACACCAATGATTACCTGAAAGGAGCAGTCAGGCTGATGACAGTCGCCGAGGTCGGGAATGTTGCCGACGTCGGTTAAGAGGTCTGCCGACGTCGGTTATCCTGCCGACGTCGGTTGGGGAAGTGACCGACGTCGATCGGGCTAATGGCCTGTGGTCGGGTCTGGGATGTGTTCTGGACTGTGGACAGGTCCGGGATGTGAGCAAGGTCAAGACTGAGTTCGGGGACGGGTCTGTATGCACTGTGGAGTGATCTTGCCCTGTACAGGGTCTTTGTTGGCAAAAGGGGGATGAGGGAGTTGTCTGGGATTGGGATGAAGAGTGGGACAATGTGAGAGGAGGATGGACAGAGGACAGGGCCTGAGAAGGCTTTTCAGCCTCTCAGGGGGAAGGATAGAGAAAGCAAGAAACAATAGATAACTAAAAGCTTAAAGAACAGAATCAATTAACAGACTTGCTTACCTTTTTGCTTGCTCAATGAAGAGTTGAAGAAGCTGTTGCTGAAGCCACAGAGGATTCTGCAAGAAGAGAACTCTGATGAAGAACCTTTGCACCTGTTGCTGTTGTTACACGAGGTCCAAATGGAGACAAGACGAATGCCAAAACACCAAGAGAGATCTGTTTGCGAGCTCAAGGGTCCAGGGGGCTGCAGCGGATGCAGAAAGGGGTAATGAAGGATGCCGACGCTGGTAGTTTCGCCGACGTCGGTCGAAGGGTCGCCGACGTCGGCGGTCTCAAAATGGGGACAGAGGCTAAAAATAGCCTCTGCCCATTCTTGCACACCGCCGAGCGAGGGGGGACGGGAAGAACGGTCACGAGGATGCCAAAATGGGCGTGGGGGGGAAGATAATGAAGAGATTTGGCCTAATAAATGCTAGGGGGAAGGTGGAGGGATTCAAGGGAGGATCCAAGGTGGCAAGGGTAGGGTGGAAAGGGGGCCAAGGTCAAGGGTTAGGATAGGGGTTTAAGGCCAAGGGGGGAGGACCAAGGTGAAGACACGTTTGCGGTGTCTACAAGGTCATAGGGTGATAAATGAGGGTATCCAAGGGAAAGAAATCCAAGGAGAGGAGAGGTGGCAAAGGGGGGAGAGGAAAGAGATTTTATTAATTTGAAATAGCTAATTATTTTAAATTAATAAGTGTGTAGGGGTTAGGAGTGGTTATGTGAAATGGGATGAAGGGGACCAAGGGGGGAGAGGACGAGGAGGATGACCAAGGGAGTAGACATGATTTTGGTGTCTACATTTTCCCTTTTTTGTCTTGTTGGTTGTTTTGGACAAACTACAAGACAAAAATAGGAGTTGGTTGCCCCAGGTGTAGGATAAGGTTGATTTTGTCCTGTTGGTTGTTCAAGTGAACTGCAAGACAAAAATAGGAAGAGGTTGGTTGCCCTGATGTGGGATCAGGTATTCCCCCTCAAAGTGGGAGTGAGGGAAGGGAACCTGAAGTCGAGTGCCGATTTGACAGAGAGTGGATGGAAATGGTGAGTGTGGAGTGTGAATGCTTCAAAAGTCATGATTGCGCATATACCACTTCACGAGATGGTCAGGTCAAATTGTCACAAGTCAAGTGGTCAAGAAGTGCCAAAATTGAAGTAACTGGGCCCCAACATTTGGTCATAGCTAATCGGGTTATTCAATCTAAGCTGAAGCTCCAATGGTCATCATGTTCCAAGTATCCCAGGCTCAGGAAGTGCTCCTAGAAACACAAAAATTTCACAAGTAGTGGGGATCAACCGGCTTACGATCCTATACTTGTGAGGCTCGAAATGTGGTCTATAAACAATTTGCTGACCAGTCGTGAGGTATCATAAATGCAAAAATAGTCAAGGCAAAGTCATCTTGGAAGTGGTCAGAGTCTGAGGAGATAGACATGATCTCCAATGGTCAATGGTTGAGGTAGGTCGAGATAGATAGTTGATCAAATGAATGGATGAATGAAAGAATGTGGCCGACCTAACCCCAGAAGACTGAGTGCTACCTACATATCCCCAATGGAAGGGCCTCAGGCCAATGTAGTTCTCCCAAGAGGGAGGAAAAGGGTCAAAGTTATGGATTGTTTTGGTTGAGGTCAAGTCATGATCAACAGGAGGTTATGGTTTGTCCATCAGGTAGACAAACAAATGAGGGTGGTTGAGCTAACCTCAGAAGATGTCATGTCATCTGAGTGTTACCTACATAGCCCTGGTCTTAGGGCCTCAAACCAATGTAGTTCAGACTGGTTGACAAGTTGGTCGATAGGCTAGTTTGGTCATGTGTTAGAATGATGAGGATAAGGTGATGTCACAGTCTTTTCCAAATGGTGTATTCTGTAACATTGGTTGAGGTTTTTCATCCCTAGCAATTGTCCATATTAGGTGATGTATGTTTGCTAAAAATGAAATGAGTCTATTTATGATTTAGTAAGTAATGGTTTATGCTTGACATAAATTGTGTAGTCCATAGTTTCCATGTGTATTGGTGTCCATAGAAACTAGTGTGAATAGGCTATGTGAGTGGTCTGAAAAGAGTCGGGTTGAGTTGATTTTGGCAAATGACAAATGATGTAGTTGAATGTGACCAAAGTGTCAAAGAAGTGAAAGGCAAATTGCTCTTTCATTGACAAGGACTAGAATGATAGCATAGATAGGGGTTGTTAAAACTAAGAGCCCCATTCATGCATTACATCATTGACCATGGGTTGTGTTAGAGTGGTAATCGAATCACTTTGACATTAAAGTGAGCTCGAAGTCCCTTGAGTAGGGGATGTGATAGGGGAGGATAGGGTAACCCATTTTAGAGCAGAGATAACTTTGCCTTTTTTTATAGGAGACCCTGAGACAAGTATAAGCCAAGTCCATGACCCATGTTTTTTTTTGGTGCAAACTGATCGATGCGAGAAATCTACATAGAGATGTCATTTTGCTTTGTTGTCATTTATGAAGCTGATCGATGCAGGAAGCTTCTAAGAAAGTGTTGTTTGTAGCAAGATTTAGTCATTGCCATGCTTCGAGGGAGTGGTCTATATTTTGCTTTATATATGCTTTTGATATGACTTTGGCCTAGCTATCCTTCAAGGGAGCAGTCTAGTAAATACAGTAATTATGTAGTTGTCCTTCGAGGGAGTAGTCTACATTTAGAGTTTTATGACCTTTGATATGATAGGTATCCTATTTTTGACATGTTTTGTTGATTAACGTTTTTAGCCATGGATGAGCCTCTAGAGGTTTAAGGGTTCCCTTTTATTAGGACAAAGCGTTACTGCTTGACAAAAGGGTTGACGAGTGTTGGAAAATAGGGTTGAAAGGAATAGGAATTACAATGACAGGGGGTTGCTCAAGGGACGAGCTCAAGTAAAAAATCAAGTGATTGAGTACTTGACTAATAGTAGAATGGTCACAGATGCAAGGCATAAAAGGGGCTCAAGTTCTGATAAGTCCCTGGGCCATGCTTGTGCATTATGATAAGGTCTGAGTCAATTAGGAGTGGACTTGCCCCATTTGCCTCTTTGAGATTGGTCATGTGTTGATTGATGTTGGATGTGAAGTTGATGTTTGATTGGAATGATGTTTGGTTGAGGCTTGGTTGATGATTGGTTAGTGTCTGGTTGATGGTCTGGTCAATGGTCTGGTCAATGTCATGGTTAATTTCTGGTCATGGTCAATGTCTGAGTGAATGTCTGGTTAATGTCTTAGTCAAGATTTGGTTGAGGTCTTGGTCAATGTCATGGTCAAGGTCTAGATTGATGATTGGTCAATGTCTGGTTGATGTCATGGTTGAGGCTTGGTCAATGGTCAGTTGAATGTTTTGATTAAAAGGGTTGGTTGAATGTTTGGTCAAGGTTTGGTTGAGGTTTGGTCGATGATTGGTCAATGGTTAGGTTGAATGTTTGGTTGAGGTTTGGTCGAGGCTGGGTCGATGTTTGGTCGATGTTTGTTGATATTTGATCGAGGTTTGGTCAATAGTCAGTTGAATGTTTTGATTAAAAGGGTTGGTTGAATGTTTCGTCAAGGTTTGGTTGAGGTTTGGTTGATGGACTGGTCGAGGTTTAGGATTAAAAGAGTGATTGATATTTGGTCGAGACTGGGTAGAAAGGTTGGTCGAGGCTTGGATGAATGTTAAATTCCCCCAGTGGCTAAGGAGAATGTTTGACATATTGGTCAAGGTCGGTTGAGGCTTGGTGGTCAGATTGACCGTGTTGATGTCAAGTAAAGGGGTTAAAGGTGGCAAAGGGACCATAGTCTGGCATGGAGATCCTGATTTAGGTGATGAGGTTTGAGAAGCATAGGTCGGTGTTTATGATTTGTCGAAGGGGAGGTCAAGATGATTCTTGATGAGAAGGGTATCCCTTTTCTAGTGTTGACGAATGACAGCTTTAAGAGCGCAACAATGCTCAGTGTCATGTCTCAGGGTGTGATGATAGTGGCAAAATTTAGAATTGTCAAACTAAGATGGTCTTGATCCAAGAGTTGATGAGTGGGGCGATGTTAAAGGTTTGTTGATAATATGGTCAAGAAGAAGGGTGTCTTTCTCCAAACATTGGCGAATGACAACCTTGAGGGCACAACAATGCTCAGTGTTGTGCCCTGGTGTGCGATGATATGCACAAATTGTAGTGTCATTAAACCAGGGTGGTTTCGGTTTGAGAGATTGGTAAGGTCTAAGAGGTGGGAGACTGATGCAAGAAGACTATAATAATTGCCATAATAGCAAGGCATAAAACCTGCTAATGGGTCTATGTGTCTTGTTGCAGTGGGGGTTGATGACTTTGGTTTGAGAGGCATAAGAGGCATTGGTCATACCATCATTTTTGTGGGTGGTGTAGCCACACGTGTAGATGGAACTTTGGTGGTGATAGGTGTTGGATGTTTGGGAGGAAATATATGTTTGATGGGTTGAGAAGATAATGGAGGCGACTTGCCTCTATGAAGTATGGGAATAGGAAGCATTCCTATTAAAGTAGATGGATGTGGGCCCAAAATTAAAGGTAATGATGAAGGTGGGGGAGGAGTCCTCCAGTGTGGTTTAGTGGCCTTTTTTGGTTTGGGTTGAGGGCCACCATTGTGCAAGGTGAGGTTAGATACGGGTTTGGGTTTAGATGTGGATGGAGGTGAGTGAGATGTAGCAATCTCAGGCAAAAGGCAAGAGGAAACCATGACTGGGTCTTCCTCAGTCGAAATGGGTGAAAAGATAGGGTATTCTCTTGGTGGAGAAAAAATAGGAGAGTGTGGCTCCTCAAGAGAACAAAGGGCGGGGGTGATTGTGCCTTCTTCTTATGGTTGAGGAGTAGGCAAGGTAGAGTCCTCCATTGGTAGGAGGAAAGATGAAGGTGGGGATAATGACATTGGTATGGTCAAGGCATCCTTCCAGTATAAGAGAGGTCGATGGAGAACTAATAAGAGAAGAGGATTCTTCTACTTGTGGAGGAGAAATAGGGGAAGAAGGATCTTCCACCTGTGAAGGAGGTTTTTTAGGGATAAGAGGCGAGACCGTGTTGACCGTGTGTATATCATGCTCTTGGGAGCTATCGGCCATGGTCTGGACATTGTTTTAATTAGGAGGATGGCTAGGAAAAGGTTGTTTGAAGATGTCGATGTTTTGATTGAGTGGCGTGGTCGGGTTATCCAAAATAAGATCCCCCTTGTCTATCATGTCTTGGATGATGTTTTTGAAGGTTCGGTAGTTGTTGATGTCATGGCCTTGGACACGGTGAAAGTGACAGAAGTTAGCCTCCCTATACCATGTAGGGAGGGCTTTTAAAGGGTTGAATTGAGGTGGTCAAATTGGAGGGAGATTGAGGACCCCCTGCTTGACAAGTTTTTCCAAAATGGAAGCGTATGATTCTCCAAGTGGAGTGTAGTTACGCTGTATGTACTGTTGTTGGAATTGTTTGGTGATGCTTTGAGATGTTGAAGGTTGAGATTGGTTGGTTGTTGTTGAAAATGGTGATCTAATGACCAAGTGTTGGCCACTCCTTTGGATTTGGAATTGGCAGAAGAAGGTCTAGAAGAAGAAGGGTCATTGGCTTTTGCATTGGTATTACACAATTTGACCTTATCCTCTTCAATGGCACGAAGTTCAAGCTTTCAGGCCATGGTTAAATCTTAGTCAAAGATGCAAAATGTTTGAACCTATAAGGTGGAAGAGATGTGCTTGGCACATGCTCGAGAAAAGAGCTCGATGAGCTCAGGTTGAGGTAAGGAAAAGGAGAACTGGTTGATCAAGCCTCTCCAATGGGTGACAAAATTGACTATGGATTCATCGTCGAACTGCCTGATAGAATAGAGGTCTGTGATTGAGACCTTTTTGGTTATATTGATTGAAAAATGGTCAAGGAATAATTGTGTGAGTTGGATGAATGAAAAGATAGAATGACTGGTAAGAGAGCTATACCAGTCAAGGGTGGGGCCAGAAAGTGACATGGGGAACATGCGTAGAAGTAATGCATTGTCATGGGATATGAGATAACAAGCATGTCTAAATGCTTGTAGGTGCTGTTGTGGGTCTTCCTTACTCTGGAAATGAGAAAATTTAGCTAGTTCCCACTGGTTGGGGTATGGTTAGATCAGGACAAAGGGATGAATGGGTTCATTACAAATTTGCTCATATGAGAGGGCATTGTGTGAACCAGAAATAGAGGTCTTGAGACTAGACATTTTATCCATTAACATCTTGATGAGATCGGCTGATGGATTGGTGGATGGAGCACCCCTTAGGTTGTAGGGCACTTGAAAGGTATTAGAAGGGGCATACGACATAGTTGGTTGCACTTGTACGGACACAACGTATTGATAACTAGTCATTGGGACAAAAGTGGAGGCTAAGGGTGGTTGTGTCATGAAGGTAGAAAGTATAAGTTGACTAGATACCACCAAAGATGGTTACATGGCAGCATTGGCAAAAGGGGAGGTAGACACTCTTGCATTTATAGGCGTAAGAGTGTGTGGAGTTGAGACAATCAAGTTCTGGTATGATGTAGAACTTGGTTGAATTGCATGTGGTTGAGGGGGTAATGAAACCCCGATGGAGATCAGTCTAAAAATAGATGGGGAGGCCAAACTTTGCGTATTGGCCATGGTCAGGTTAATGGTTGAGACAATAGTCTGAGTCATAAAAGGGTGGGTAGCGGATGGTGTTGATGTCATCGCCGCTTCACCCGAAAGGTCTCGCGTTTGGTTTCTTGCGAGATAGTTTTGGAGGGCTTTGACATTGAGGTCCAAGAATCTCTCTAAATCTTGGTCCCCTTCAGGGACAATGGGGGTCTGAGTCGGGTTGGTTGAGTTAGAGTTCGTTTGGTCTCTGAACAAAACTCCATTAGGGGACTAGTTATGGATAGTGAAGGTAGAAGCAGTTGTTGCCCTGCTTGGTCAAGAAGAGCCTTGGTTTGACTGCGTGTCAAAACCATTCAAGGCAAAAAATGGTCAGGTTCTAAAAACTATGTTTTTTCAATTTTAGAAACTCAGAATGTGGTTTTGGCAGAAAAAGGGTTGGGTTTTAAGGATGTTGTTTTGGGAAAAAAGTGTTTAGACAGTGACCGACATTAGTTGAAAAATTGATGTTGGTGAAACAGGCTGCCGATGTCGGTTAGATAACTGATGTCGGTGAGGAGAGGTTGCTGATGTCGGTGGTAAAACCAATGTCGATGACTGTGTTTTCTAGAAACTCAAAAAAATTGAAAGTTTTTGGAAAGAAGAAAACATCCTCACTAGCTCAAAAAAAACTAGATGGGAATAAAAAAATAGATAGAGGCAGGTAGACCCTAAGCGTTAAATCCTAAGAATCAACTTTTAGAATCCTGTTGGCTTATGCCTTAAAGTGTGTTGGGGAGGTTGGCTTGTAGAACAAGTCTTAGAAGAGGTAATCTATGGTTGGTTTTAGGTCAGTTTAGG
Organism: Torreya grandis; assembly: GCA_037957365.1. Taxonomy (NCBI): domain Eukaryota; kingdom Viridiplantae; phylum Streptophyta; class Pinopsida; order Cupressales; family Taxaceae; genus Torreya; species Torreya grandis. The sequence continues at coordinate 140,203 of JARHVA010004926.1, read as the reverse complement.
TGCTCAAGAGTCTGTGTTAGGTTTCGTACATGGCCTGGTGCTAAGGAGCAAGCTCCCTTCTTCATGAACTTAGTGATAAGCTGGGCCCGCTTAGCCAAAATATACTTTTCCTAGAGATTATCCTCTGCCAGAGAACAAAGTGGGCTTTCCCCTTGGTGGTGAAATCCAAGTGGGATTGCTGAGATGGGTAAGGTATTTGTTGGGTGATGAAATCCCAGTCAAACCTTGTCTCAAGTAAGTTTTGATGTTTGATTTGTGCAAGTGATTTGGTTGTGTAGCATAAGTGGCCTACTTTTAATTCATGATGCGGTTGTTAATTACTAGATGTGGACTAAATATGCATGCAATTAGAAATGAAATGCAATTAATTTTAAGCCCAAAATGAAATATGAGTTCGGATGAAAACAAGTTGAGAAAGGGTTGAAGAGTATGGCTTTTGACTAGTCTAAGATGCAAGAAAAGAAAAAAGAGTTCTTTTTAATCCTGCTAATGGTGTCTTTTGGAAGAGATAGAAGAAAGAGGTGAAAAGGAGAAACCTAATGTGCCCTATATGAAAAGAAAGAAAAGAACCCAAGGAAGACCCTAGGGTCCCATCGGGTGTGCCAAAATGTTTCTATATGATTTTTGCTTTCTACATTAAAAAAGGAAGAAATGAGAAACTAAAAGAAATGGTCTAGGGTTAGAAGATACCTGGATGAGGTCTCTGCACCATTATCCAGACGATGAAGGTACTCCTCTTTGGTTATGGAGGATGACACCTATAGAAGAAAGAGACTAAGACAAAGAAGGTGTTAGATGGATAGATGGTGGGTTGCCAAGCAAAATCTTGATCCCAGAAGTACAAAGACTTCCTTGAGGGATGTCAACCCACTGATTGATAAAAATAATGTCTGATAAAAGGTAGAATGATAAAAGACTAACATGATTAAAGACTAAAATAGAAGTAAATGCTTACCTGAATGCTACTGTCAGCCTGGTCACAGTCACTGACGTCGATTAGTCTGTTGACGTCGATTGGTCAAGGTCTATCGACGTCACTTAGTCTATCGACGTCAATAAAGGCAGTGGTCTCTGAGACCAGTGTTGGTCAGGGAAGTAGTCTTTAGATGAGCTCTGGTTAGGTCTGTGGTCATTGGATGAGGTCTAGATGGGTTTTATGGTCTGTGGATAGGTCTAAGAAGGGCTCTGGGTCTGGTTGGAGGGTCTGAGAGTCTGGTTTAATGTTTTGTATAGGTTCTTTGTAGGTAGAAAAAATGGTCTGAAAGAGGGACCAAATAGAAGACAGAGGCAACAGGGAAGAAAGAGTGGTCTGGAAGGGGTCTGGGCAGGAGAGGTTGAAAATGGGCAGTAGGCTGAATGACAAATGAATTAAAAGAAATACTGAAATGAAAATAGTAGAAATACTTACCTCATTCTTGCTAGAGAATGGAATGAAGAAGACCTATTGCTACTGATGTACTTGTTGTTGGTGTGAAGGCCCTATTACTGGTGGAGTGGCTGATGTAGAGTACTTATTGTTGTTGTAGCTTGCTGTGTGCCTGAGAGAGAGAGAGAGGTCTAAAGATTGGAATGATTAATGGATTAATGAGTGAAAGAATGGATTACTGAAGGTCGAAAGGCTGGATTGAAAGATTTTAGAAAAGTGGATCTTGCATTCAGGTCAAGAACACAGTTATGAAGGAAATTGATGACAAAAATACCGCTGATGTCGGTCGATAGTTGATCGACGTCGGTGGCTGGAAGGTAGGTAAAAAGGCTAAAAATAGCCTTTTGTCCATTTTTCCAACTACTAGGTCAGCGGGTCTGAGGAAGAGACAGTCGAAGGTGGCTTAATAGGCATGGGAAATGAGTGGGATAAGGGAAATGGGGTCTTAAATCATTTAAGACTTGGCAAGGGGTAGTGGAGGGGAAGTTGGAATAAGTCATAGGGTGATAAATGAGGGTATCCAAAAGAAAGGAATCCAAGGAGAGGAGAGGTGGCAAAGTGAGGAGATAAAAGGGATTTGATTAATTTAAAATAGCTAATTATTTTAAATTAATAAGTGTGTAGGGGTTAGGAGTGGTTAAGTGAAATGGGACGAAGGGGACCAAGGGGGGAGAGGATGAGGAGGATGACCAAGGGAGTAGACATGATTTCGGTGTCTACACTAGGGATTAGCATAATGTTTTAGAATTTGCATTATGGTTTGATAAGACTAGAGTGAATTTATCCCTAGGAACATCACCATATCATCTTGTTTACTAAAAGGAAGGAAAAAAATTATTCCAAGCCACAAAGATCTATGGTGTTAGTAGAACATCACCATAAAAATAATAATCTGAAAGTAATTTAACAACATAAACTTATAGATAGATATGAAAAACAAAAGCATAATAATATCATATATTATATCTCCAAATCTTATCAAATACAGTGAATGATCCTTACATATATAAGAAAGGAAGATCAATTCTAACTAAGGGATAAAGCTAATTGATCAATCCTAAATAAGAGATCAAGCTAAGTGATTAGTCATAACTAAGGTATCTGATGCAGGAGCATCACTTCTTAGAGCACATTTATTCTGGCTTTGATGCATGTTTTTAATTATTTTGTTTTCCCTCTATTTTTCTGTATTTTCAAAAAAAAAAATTGGTTTCTATTTCTTTTTTTTTTATCCTGCAAATCTAGCTGTAGGGGTAAGTGGTTAAGCTGTTGGAATCTTCTTATCTTAGAAGATTGTTTTATTCATTCTAGGATAATTGTTACACCCAGATCAAGAGAGAATCAATTAGCAAAAGACAAAAAAAAATAATACATGCATAAGAATAGGGGAATGAGTTTCGGAAGGAGAGGACTCTGCAATTCGCAGGTAAACCCAATTATATATCTTCTGGGAAAAATGAATAAAGTATGTGTTCTTTTTTTTTATGGGAATCATTTCTGAGTTTATGAAGACATGGCTGTCTACTCATTATTAATATGATTCTGGTGTTTTCTTTTTAATTTGAGGCTGTGGCTATTTGTTGATTTTTTTTTTACTATTTGATACACAACATTCTTGAATATAGAATTAAACCAACGCTTGCTGCCTATGCCCAAACCAATTAAGTCGATGCACTTGTGAAACTTTGCTACTATTAGCCATGTACCGATGCTGGGTCATATTCTGACTACTGGGGCGTTCCAACATATGAAGTTCAATTCTGATTTCTTTGCTGGGCGTCCAAGATTCAACGCTAGACCATAGTTTTCCAGCTGGGTAAACATTCAACGCTGGGTTGCACTTTAATACTGGGTCATTAGAAAATTTAGGACATTGCTGTTACTATTGGGGTGCCAAAATTTGAATGTATAATAAAACAAATCAATTGACTTACATTGAACTGTGAGATTACTCTGTTGGGTTGTGCCACAGTCCAGTCTAGAGTCAAATGGTGAAGAGTCCTCCATAAGCTTTTTATTTTGGTCATTGCAACGCATGAATATTGAATCCTTTTAAATGTATTGAGTTTTAATTCTGGGCATTCTACAGTATATGTTATGCTAACAAAGAGAAGATTTTATGCTCCATTAAACCTGTTTGGAAGTTATTATTTTTTTATGTTCATCATTTGGTATCAGAGCTTGTGATCCAAGCCAAAGAGAAGCAGAACCAGATTTGTGGACAGAAAGCAAGATGGCCATGAGAATCAGAAACAGAGGTAGAGCTAGAGGAAGGAGACTTGGAGGATAGGTTGCATTGACAGAGGAGATTAGGAACCTGACAGCTAGGCCGCAAGACCTAGAGATGGCTCAAAGAAGAGGCACTGACATGGGTGAAGTCAGTGACAGAGAAGAGGAGCCACCAGAAGATGAATTGGTGGTGGAAGAAGAAACAGCTGAAGAGAGGTTGATCAAAGCCATTATGATGGTGAACACCAAGCCAAAAATGGAGGTTCCAATGTATGAAGGTAATTTGAATGTTGAAGAATTAATTGATTGGATTAATGCATTAGACAAATATTTTGAGTATGAAGGGATTGAAGAAGATGAAAAGAGAGTCAAGTATGCCATGACAAGGCTAAAGAAACATGCATCCCTGTGGTGGGATGGAGTGCAAGAAGAAAGGAGAAGGAAAGGGAAGCCCAAGATCGAAAGCTGGGATAGAATGGTAGCAAAAATGAAAGGTAAGTTTATGCCTAAAGACTATCAAGCAAATCTTTTTAAGCAATTACAAAATTTGAAGCAAAAAGAATTGTCTATGAAAGAATACACTGATGAATTTTATAGGTTGACTATAAGATCAGGTCACATTGAGGATGACACAGAAAATGTAGCCAGATACACCAATGGCTTGAAATTTGCCATTCAAGATGAAATTAGTCTTCTCATTCCTAAGACAGTTGAGGAGGCATATCAATTTGCCTTGAAAGATGAGGAGAAGATTGCAAGGAAACAAACATCCTTCTCAAGAGGAAGGGGCAAGTTCAATAGAGGTAGAGGATTTCAAGGAGGTAGAAGACAACTGCAAACATCTCATGAAGAGGCCAGCAGCTCACAAAGTTCAAGAGGCAGCTATACACCTAGAGGAAGAAGACCATACCAAGGATATCAGAGAGGAAGAGGAAGATTCATGGGCAAATGCTTTAAATGCAACAAGTATGCAGGGCATAGGGCATATGAGTGTCTAGAGAACCCTTCTACCAGCCATGAGAGAAGTGTACATGTGATTGAAGGTGAAAAACAAAATGCAGAAGTTATAGCAGCTTATGAAGATACTCCAGAAGATGGTGAGTCTCTTTTGATGAAAAGAATATTGTTAAAGCCAAATAAAGAAGTTGTAGAACCACCTCAAAGAAAAACTTTATTTATAACCACATGTAAGAGTAAAGGGAAATACTATAAGGTCATTATGGATAGTGGAAGTATTGACAATCTTGTGTCAACTGAGATGGTGGAGAAACTAGGCTTGAAGAAGAAGGTACATCCTACACCTTATCAAGTCTCTTGGCTACAAAAAGGACACAAACTTCTGGTAAGTGAATAATGCAAAGTAGATATTCAGATAGGAACATATAAGGATCAGATTTTATGTGATGTCATGCCTATGGATGTATGTCATATCTTGCTTGGAAGGCCTTGGTAATTTGACAGGAAGGCCATACATGATGGAAGGCAGAATACATACATGTTTGAAAAGGATGGGATCAAGCATACACTTACACCATTGAAAGAAGAGGCTGCTGCTATTGTTGGATAGAATTCTAAAGTTTTGATAGTAAGTGGCAAAGAGTTTCTACATCAAATGAAGAAAGAAGAGGTAAACTTTGCTGTAATTGGTAAGCCAAAGAGTGTAGTCACTAGTACTAAGTTGATTGATTTGCCACTAGAGATTCAAGATATGTTGATTGAATACATTGACATTGTGGTAGATGATTTACCTGATGATTTACCACCATTGAGAAGTATTAGCCATCACATAGACTTGATTCCAGGAGCAAATCTTCCAAACAAGGCTACCTACAGGTTGACACCAAAGGAGAATGAAGAGATCAAGCATCAAGTTCAAGAATTGTTAGACAAAGGATTGGTAAGAGAGAGTTTAAGTCCTTGTGCTGTCCCTACAGTGTTGAGTCCTAAGAAATATGGGAGTTGGAGAATGTGTACAGACTCCAGAGCAATCAACAAGATTACTATCAGGTATAGATTCCCATTACCAAGAATTGATGATTTACTTGATTGTTTAAGTGGAGCTACATATTTCTCTAAGATAGATTTGAAAAGTGGTTACCATAATATTAGGATAAGAGAAGGGGATGAATGGAAAATAGCCTTCAAGACTAATGATGGACTCTATGAGTGGTTAGTTATGCCATTTGGACTAACCAATGCACCAAGCACCTTCATGAGGCTGATGAATGAAGTGCTGAAGGAGTTCACTGGTAAGTTTGTGATAGTATATTTGGATGAATTTTGGTGTTTAGTCAAAGTAAAGAAGATCATTTGAAACATTTGAGAATGGTGTTGAGTAAACTACATGAGGAGAAGTTGCTAATCAATGTCAAAAAGTGCAGTTTTCTGAAAACAGAGTTGATATATTTGGGATTTGTGATTTCTAAAGAAGGATTGAAGATGGATAAAGAAAAGATTAAAGCCATACTTGAGTGGCCTACACCCAAGAGCACATATGAGGTAAGAATCTTTCACGGTTTGGCTAGCTTCTATAGGAAATTCATAAGAAATTTTAGTGAAATTGTTGCTCCAATGATAGATATAATCAAGGGTGATAAAAGAAGTTTTTGTTGGACTGAGGCTGCTGATAAGAGTTTTAGATTGTTGAAAAAGAAGGTAATTGAAGAGCCAATCTTGACCTTGCCTGATTTTAATAAACTTTTTCAAGTAGAATGTGATGCTAGTGGCACTGCAATAGGCACTGTTTTAAGTCAAGATGGGAAGCCTATAGCATACTTCAGTGAGAAGTTAAGTGATGCTAAGAAGAAATATTCAGCTTATGATCAAGAGTTTTATGCTCTTGTACAAGCTTTGAAGAAATGGAGGCACTATCTTTTGCCTAAAGAATTTGTTTTATTCACTGACAATTATGCTTTACAGTTCATTAGCAATCAGAATAAGTTGAATCAAAAGCATGTCAAATGGATTGAATTTTTACAAAGTTTCACATTCACTATTAAGCATAAGAAAGGACAATCTGACAAGGTTGAATATGCCTTAAGCAGGAGAAATCTGATCATACAAGAGTCTCAAGTAAGTATTATGGGATTTGAAGATTTGAAGGAACTATATAAGGAAGATCCAGGCTTCAAGGAACCATATGAAGCTTGCATGAATCCAGTGGGGGTTGAAAGAAGTCCCTGGATAGATTTCATGGTCCAAAAGGGTCTACTATTCAGAGGCAGCCAGCTTTGCATTCCCAAGAGTTCCATGAGGGAAAATTTGTTGAAGGAAAAACATAGTGGTAGATTATCAGGATATTTTGGGCAGAACAAGACATTAGCACAATTGAGTGCTCACTACTATTGGCCAGGTATGAGTAATGATGTTAATAAATTTGTTGAAAAATGTAAAATATGCCAATATACCAAGGGAAGCAGTCAAAACACAGGTTTGTACCAGCCACTACCCATTCCAAATAGGCCTTGGGATTCAATAAGCATGGATTTTGTACTTGGTTTGCCAAGAACTCAAAAAGGCCATGATTCCATATTTGTTGTGGTAGATAGGTTTTAAAAGATGGCTCACTTTATTCCATGTTTCAAAACAAGTGATGCTACTCACATAGCTAATCTATTCTTTCAAGATATTGTTAGATTACATGGATTGCCTAGAAGTATTATTTCTGACAAGGACACCAAATTTGTTGGACATTTTTGGAGAACCTTATGGAATAAATTGGGAACACAACTAAGTTTTAGTTCATCCTATCATCCTCAAATGGATGGCCAAACAGAAGTTGTCAATAGGAGTTTGGACAACATCTTGAGAAGCCTGGTAAGTATGCATCCAAAACAATGGGATCTTGCACTTGCACAAGCTAAATTTGCCTATAATGATTCTCCTAATAGAAGTACAGGATTGAGCCTATTTCAAATCATGTATGGAATGCATCCAAGAGGCATGTATGAGTTAAGAAATCCAAGCAATATGGAGACAAGGAGTGCTGATGCAAAAGAATTTGCCAATGCCATGCAAAATTTGCATGAACAGGTAAAGAAGAAACTTGAAGAAAACACCATCAAGTACAAGCTAAGGGCAGATCAAAAAAGAAGAGAGGTCAGTTTCAATATAGGAGACCTTGTTCTCGCTCATCTCAGAAAAGAGAGGTTTCCAAAGAAAGAATACAACAAGCTGAAGGTAAAGAAAATAGGACCATGCAAGGTAATAAGGAAGTTTTCAAATAATGCATATGAAATAGAACTGCCAAAGGGGATTGGAATCTCTCCAATTTTTAATATTGCAGATTTATATCCATACAAGGATGAAGGACAACCAGACCAAGAAACTGAAACAGAGTTGGATGAAGTTATCCAATGGGAGCAGCAACTACCAAAAGAAGTGCCAAAAGAAATTGAGAGTATTTTAGAGAAGAAAGTAGTTAAAAAGACAAGAAACAAAGAATACTTCTAGTATCTAACTAAGTGGAAGAATCTACCAGCTAAAGATGCAACATGGTTGACTACGGATGATATCCTTAAGCTGGGCACAAGTACAGACGAAGTGATGCAGAAAAACAACAAATGAAGAATACTTCTTCTGCTGGTTGGAAGAATGATGCAGGAGCATCACTTCTTAGAGCACATTTATTCTGGCTTCGATGCATGTTTTTAATTATTTTATTTTCCCTTTATTTTTATGTATTTTCAAAAAAAAAAAATTGGTTTCTATTTCTATTTTTTTATCCTGCAAATCTAGTTGTAGGGGTAAGTGGTTAAGTTGTTGGAATCTTCTTATCTTAGAAGATTGTTTTATTCATTCTGGGATAATTATTGCACCCAGAGCAGGAGAGAATCAATTAGCAAAAGACAAAAAAAAAAAACAATACATGCATAAGAACAGGGGAATGAGTTTCAGAAGGAGAGGACTCTGCAATTCGCAGGTAAACCCAATTGTATATCTTCTGGGAAAAATGAATAAATTATGTGTTCTTTTTTTTTATGGGGATCATTTCTGAGTTTATGAAGACGTGGTTGTCTACTTGTTATTAACATGATTCTGGTGGTTTCTTTTTAATTTGAGGCTGTGGCTGTTTGTTGAACTTTTTTTTTAACTATTTGATACACAACATTCTTGAATATAGAATTAAACCTTTGCTTGCTACCTATGCCCAAACCAATTAAGTCAATGCACTTGTGAAACTTTGTTACTATTAGCCACGTACCGATGTTGGGTCATATTCTGACTGCTGGGGTGTTCCAACATATGAAGTTCAATTCTGATTTCTTTGTTGGGCATCCAAGATTCAACGCTGGAACGTAGTTTTCCAGCTGGGTAAACATTCAATGCTAGGTTGCACTTTAATACTGGGTCATTAGAAAATTTAGGACGTTGCTGTTACTATTGGGGTGCCAAAATTTGAATGTATAATAAAACAAATCAATTGACTTACATTGAACCGTGAGATTACTCTGTTGGGTTGTGCCACAGTCCAGTCTAGAGTCAAATGGTGAAGAGTCCTCCATAAGCTTTTTATTTTGGTCATTGCAATGCATGAATATTGAATCCTTTTAAATGTATTGAGTTTTAATTTTGGGCATTCTACAGTATATGTTATGCTAACAAAGAGAAGATTCTATGCTCAGTTAAACCTGTTTGGAAGTTATTATTTTTTTATGTTCATCAGTATCAATCCAGGAGATCAAACCTAGGACTAATATATAACTATCCGTAAAGGATAAAATCAAATATAAAATATCCCTATAAGATTTAAGAGATAAATATGCAATATCTCATAATATATAAAATAAGATAAATAAAATATTTGCACATAAGTGGGTGGTAATAACTAAATGAGTAGAAAATTAAAGCACCTAGGTAAACATAAGCTAACGTAAATAATCTACTCTAACACCCCCCTTAAGTTAAGCTAGGGGCCAAAAATAAAGAGACATATCCAAAGTATGAGTCCTAGTAACAAGGCCTAATCAGGTATTCATGTATAATAAATCCATAAAGTAATGAAGAAATAATATGTCCTCACAAACACCCCTAGAGGATAACTTTAAAAAACCCAAACATGTCATGCAACTCAAGGTAATGAGGTGATGAAAAATGATTCATGAGGATGTTAACAAACTTTTACTGAGTCAGAATGTATTCCCAAAAAATAAATCCTTCTTGAATGTGATGAAAAATGAAGTGCATTTGAATCTCAATATACTTGGTTTGATGGTGCTCAATAGGGTTGTGATGAATGTATATTTAACTTTGGTTATCACACCAAGTATAGTAGGTTAATCCTCCATGAATCCAAACTTTATCAATAAATGACAAAGCTAAAGGACCCACTAACTTGATGTGATTGTTGCCTTGTACTCTACCTCTATATATGAAAGTGTAATAGCTTGTTACTTATTTAAATCCCACTTAACTAGAAGTGTAATTCTTATAATCAATAAAACCTACCCAATTGGAACCAATATATCTAATCACCTAAGTAGAACCTCTAGTGTAGTGTAATCCAAAGTGGGAAGTGCCCTAAAGATATCTTAAAATAGATTTTGGTAACCTATTAATGACTATCATGAGGATCATGTGAAAATTGAGATACAATACCTAATGAAAAATAAATATAAGGGTGAGTTTGGGTCAAATACATGAGACTACCAACCAATTACCTATACAATGTAGGATCACAAAAAGGAGTAGTGTAGGTGGAAGTAAGGGTGACCCTAGACTGAAAAGTAAAGGGACTTGGATTGTAATCATCCATAATAAAAAACTAATGAAGATCAAGGATGAACTTCTACTAGCTCAATTGAATCCCTAAATTTGATTGAGAAATAAGTAACCCAAATAAAAGTGCAAAAAACTAAGATCTATCATATCAAACTGCACTAAAAGATCATATTGAATAGCCTAAATTTGAGAATAAGAGTTTCCTATAGGAATTAGATCATAAACATACAAAAATAGTATAACAATATACTCTCCAACATGATAGATATATATGGTATGATTCGAGTGGGAGTGAACAAAGCTAGTAGATAGAAGAAAATAATCCATCTTCTCATACTAGGATCAAGGAGCCTATTTGAGACCATGAAGAGACCTTCATATTATAATAATAATTAGCAAAACCTATATTTTAATCCATGTATATTTCCTCTTGTAAATATCCATGTAAAAATTCACTCTTTATGTCTAACTAGTATATTAGTCAAACTTGTGATGGAAGTAGAGAAAGTACAAGGCATACAAAATCCATCTTGGCAACATGGGTAAAAGTCTCAAATTAAACAATACCTTTGACTTGTGATAAACCCTTTACTATAAGATGTGCTTTATACTTGTCAATGGACCCATTAGCTACATATTTGGTATGATATATCCACTTACATATAACCAACTTTCTTACCTTAGGAAGGGTGACCAAATCCCAAGAAGTACTATTCATTAAAGAATAATATTCATATATCATTACATCATCTTAATCTTGTATCCCATGAGCCTATGTAGTGTGCAATTCAAATTTTAGTTTGCATAATTAAGTGCTTCTACCAAATATATAGGACATAAATCCTGAGAATGCATCATACAATTAGACGTATCCTTTAAATTTTGATTCTTCCTTTCTTATAAGCCATTTTTTTGTGGATTATAAGGAATAAAATATTGGTGAATAATTCCATGAGATGATAAAAACTCATAAATCTTTGTTGAAGTACTCCCCCACATTATTAGTGTGAATCATTTTTATGAAACTAGAATATTGATTCTCGACCAAAGCCTTAAAGACTTTAAAGTGCGAAAAAACTTCATTCTTTTACTCAAGAAAATAAACCCAAGTATACCTCGATAAATTATCAATAAATGTAAGTGCATACTTAGCTCCATTGAAAGGATTAAAAAAACCATCAAGTCACTATGCACAAGCTGAAGTGGTAAATAAGATCTCTTGGACATACCCTGAGGAAATGGATCTTAGTGTTGTTTCCCTAATGCATAGCTATGGAAAAATTCATCAAGGCATGAAAATATAGTAATACCATCAACCCGAGTGCTCAAATCTTTCAAATATCTATAATTAAGATAGCCAAATCTCTCATGTCATGAGAAACAAAGAATGTCACCATAAAATAAGTGTCTTATAAACCCTCAAAGTGAAACACTACTTACAAAAAAAGTGAATGAGGCTCCAACAAATTTTGAATTTCATCCCCTTGTGGTGTGAAAGTCATTATATTTCCCCAACTAGAATGACAAATTTGATAAACAAAATGCAAATGTGAAGCAATGTCAGGAACATATAGTGCATCATTTATGTGATTACCAAGTTGTATTTCACCTTTTCCCTTCACAAAAATAAAATAATAATATCCAACCTTAATTTTAGAAGTATAACTCAAACTAAGAGATACAAAAGACTCCTTAGAATAGGTCATGTGGTGAGAAGAAATAGAATCTATAACCCAACTGTCTGTAATAGTTGATTGAGATCTCCCAGCAACATTAATTCTTTGCCATTATCAATGGAAGGAGATGGAGATGAGATAGATATATTGTGTTTTTTAATTACATCCTATAAGGCTTGCATTCTTTTCTAACACCTAGTTTCTACATGACCAGTCTCCCTAAAAAAGGAACATGAAAGGCTAGACTTATTCATGAATTTAAAAGACGCTTTGGGTTTATAGTTATTATCTTTGGGTTTAGTGGTAGTTTGAGGTGAAGGATTAAGTTTGGGTTTAATTTTTTATCTTCCCTTGTCCTAAATATGAGATGCTAATAAGGCCTTTTAAAAGGTGGAAGACTTGACGTTAAACAATTTAGATTCTTCCCTAGTAATTCTTTCACAAAAAAAAAATCTAAATCATGAATTTTAAATGTGGAACCTAAGGCATCCATGATAGATAAAAAGAGATAATCAAATATTTTTAATGGACCTTTCAACTTAGATAGAATTAGATAAACACAATCTTCATATTTTTTGTATTTTCCACTCCCCTTCAATTGTGTCAACAAGTACTTGAATTTAGTAAGATAGTCTATAATAGAGGGAAAATATTTAGGATTAAGAGAAGTGATCTCTAATTCAAGATTCATGGCTCTCATGTGATCCACCTTACCAAATAAACCCTTTAATTTTACCCATATTTTTAAAGAAGAGTCACATTATTCCAAATGAAACAAAAGGTTATCACTGACATAAGTTCTTATCAAACCCATACACTCATCAACTTTGCATTGGTGCTGAAATTTATCATATTCTCTAGTGAATATTGGTTGTGTTATAATCATTATGGCCCATAATGCTTTGTGTTTAATGAATATTTCCATTTTTGGTCTCCCTGTGTCATAATTATGTGTTGTTAATGTCTCACACCATTCTACTATAGAAGAAGAAGCCATTCTAAGAAATCACCAAAGAGCAAAAAAATGTAAAAGGGTGCACAAATCAGTACTGAGATAACCCCCCAAAATATTTTTTATTGAGTCCCCTCCCAAAAAAATGCACTTTATATTTTAGTGCATTTTAAAAAATAGATGACACAAATAGATTAGTGTAAAAAACATACACTTTTGAAAAAAACATCACTCAATTTTGAATTACCAATGAAAGCATATTTTTTTATAAAACAATCATAAATGGGTCAAAAAATTTTGAATGCCTAGAAAAAATAATTCTTAAAGAGATTAGAAAAAAGGGGGGCTGAAGTTAAGCCCCCACTAGTAGGAATAAAAAATTAGACTCCTTCCGTGTTATCATACCATATGACCAAGGGTCTAAGGGTGAGGATGAGAGATCCCCTTTTTTATTTATGTGACTGATGTGGGTATTACATCATAAAAAATAAGAGGGAAATTTTAGATGAATTTTTATCTTATCTTCTGGCCTAAAATTGATGCTCTCTTGAACATCACCCTAATGTTGTTTATTGTCTTGAATCTGAAACTTGTCTAAATGTCATCATTGTGGTGAGTGTAGATTTACAAAATAAACATGGTCATGACAAAAAAAATTGTAGAAATAGTGCATGGATAATACATATAATATCATATGCAACACACCCACACTAAAATGAATATAGAACCTTACATAGAATTGTACAACAATCACGATCTTCTTCCTTCCAAATCATTACTGTAAACATTATGATCCAAAACCTACAATGAAAAATATAGAGATATTCCTATTAGACATATTAACTATTATCACTTGGATTTTCACCCTTTGAAGAGATGACAAGGATCTCCTCATCCAAGTGGCACAATTGAATCACCTATAGGCTTGTGGGAATCCTAAGGAATGAGGTGAGTCTTTAGATAGGGCTATCTCCCTTGATGTACCACTATTGATTGCAACTAATAATAACTTTGGGGAGTGAAAAGGGAGAAATAAACTGAAAGAAAAGATAAAATAATGGAGATGATACACCAAAGTGACTGATAAACATCTAACCATATGCATATTACACTTGAGACCAAATAACAAACCAAACATACACTCTTCTAATCTACAACTTCTCACATCAATTTACATTGTGAGGTCAAGATGAACATCTAGGCTAACTATGAATAGAAAAGAGGCCTTGAATGGAATTAAAGAAGATACAAACTCAATTAATCCCTGACATATCCCAAAACACTTCACATGCCCTGCAAGAAGAAGTTTTCTAGCTGCAAGTAGGTTGTAAGAATGAGTTAACATGTTAAGGAAACAGAAGTGTCACTTAAGAAAAATAAAACCTTCAAGTATACACAATAAGGATATTCATGGGAGAGGTAACACTTAGTAATTTTATTGATCAAAATGTATGCAAATGATAATGGATTTGCAATACTCAGGTGGAACATCCCATATAATGCCAAAAATGGCTAACTCTTATAGAGTTTGAGAGAGAAAGAGAAAAAAATAAGTCCAAGGATCACAAGGACACTATTAAAGATGAGAGAATTATTTACTTATGTATATGAGAGAGATATGGGGTGATACATGAAATATCAGGAGCTAAAAGTGTCATTTCATATCATCAAACTCTTACAAAGTGGCCTAAAACTCCCTTTCATGCACAAAAAACTACCTTCATGATTAGGCCTATTTGAGTGACTTGTAACTAATAAAGGTTAGTAAAAATTACTGGAATGGAAGGTGAGGATCTCAAAAATTCCTCTCCATGCATTGGTTGCATGCTTGGTTTTCTAAAATCACCTAGAAAAGAACCATCATGACCTGCATTCTAGGAAACCTCCTTCTTATGCACCTTGCACACTTGTCTTCAAATTTGGGTTTATTTTTTAATTTAGGTCCTTAAAAGGAAATTTTTTACATTTTTTAAAACCCTAAATGGCCTTTGAAGCATCAAGGACACCATAAAATCACTTTACTTGAAGATTTCTTCCCTTCTCTCTAGCTTGCCTAATATGCTAGATTTGACTAGCTGAATTGAATGAACTATTTGAGACACTTAAAAAAAAATTAAAGGCATGAAAAATAAATTATGGGTTATCTTAGGTCTCGATATTTCCATCCATGTGCTTTGCATCTCTAGAAACTTACTACAACCTAAAAGAAACATAAAATAGTGAGAAAAAGCTTTTTTATGCCTCCATTTGTATAATTAAGTATAAATAGCTAGCATGTGAGGAATATTTATGGAGTCATATCCAACATATAATATATAATATATTAAAAATATTCCATTAATCTATCCTTCTAAGCTCAAATTTTCCATTGGGTCCTGACTGAGGGTTTAGGAGGGTTTTAGCTTATATTGACCCTTAAGCTTATTTCATCAAAAATTGATGTCTAACCTACCAAAAAATTTCACTAATTTGCCTTAAATACAACTTATAACATTACATAATTTCTATATCTCCCATGCATATCCTCATGAAAGATACGAGCTTTAAAACATGGCTTATCAAGTTTGTCTCTCTTGTTTCCAATGGGCTTGATGGGTTTCTAAGTAAAAAGTGGATATATTGATGTTTTATTTTCACTCCAATGGATTTTAAACCTTACAAGTGACCTAATAAACCTATTTCAATACATTTAAAGTCATTTTTTAGGATAGGATGAAGTTTGACCATGCATTTTAAAACTACGCTTAACCATGACTAGTAGGCCTGAGTTATTCCTTTAGTTGAAATGACCCTCCTTGTGTTTTATTTGTATATTAAGTTTTTTAAAAATTTAATAATAAACTCATAAAAATTTCTCCATATGTTATAAATATCACTTAAAACTAGGAAATAAGATGGCTCTCAATTTGGCCTCTAGGCTTCAACTCTACCTTTAGGCCTATTAGGCAACTCTTGTAGATTTGGACTATTATGCTTAGTTTCACCGATATGTGAGAGATTATACACATTATATATATATATTTTTATCTTAAAAAACCATTATAAAAGTTTCAATCATCTCTTTACCTCCATTCATCACCTTTCTTCTACCAACTAATAGGATTTTTGCTCCTCAAGAGTGCCCTACCTCTGAGATAGGACATAGAGGTGTTACCCTATTTCCTCATTATAAATATGTATTGGATAAGTATTAAAAACTCATACATACCTTGATAAAAATTTAATCTCTTTAATAGTTCATTTTACCCATTAATTTCTACACAATCCAAGATTGAGTTTTTTATAGGTAGACTATGTAAGGTTTGATCAAATGGAGTGATATGTTGCTTGATGGGAGTTATAGATCTATCTATTTTATGATACATGGAGATATATATATTTCATAAAAAAAAACCCTAACGAAGGTATAATTCATCACCTCATCCTTCTTCACCATACTTCATACTTTTCTTAGTTAGGATTAAGCACATATCTTTTGACTATGACTGCATTTTTTGCTTGTAGGTGAAAACTAAGGTTCTAGAAAGGTATATAGGCCCATATTTACTTGGTCATGATAGGGAGAGAATATAATTTGAACTATGAGGACCATTTTTAACCTCAAACATTATATTCACCTTATATGCACTTCTCATACTTCAATCATCAAAGCACTCACTGCCTGATTGAGATGTCCCCCTTTTGCCCTGTTGTAGATGCTCATGGCCTTAAATAAGTTTTTAAAATGACTTCCTTAACCAATATAATGTCACAAAATATATGTATTTGGAATATTATCCCATTATAAACCTTCAATACATCACTTCACATAAAATTTTATGGTTATTATCTAGGCATAAATGTTTTACCCCTAAATTATGCCTGACTATGTCCTTTGCTCCTTGAGAAGGCACGTGTAGATAACCATAGATATTTGGGATTGAGGGAAGGATATAAACCTATATATATTTCCATAGGAATATAATTTATTTATTTTAATTCATTTTTATCCACTTTCCTAAGCTATATCATATCAAACTCAAAACCTTGGCTTTCTACCCTCACCATCAACTACAACTAACTGTGTGGGATCCTATAGGTAATGTTGAGGCTTAAAAAGTAGTATTATAACAAATTTTTAATTATACCTATCCCACACAATGATATTGATATACCTTCAATTTATGAGATATATATAACATAAATATAGACTCCAAAATTATGTCTATTCTATGAATGATGCAAGAACTAAAACCTATTATATGTGAATAATTATATAGTGTACAAAATGAGAATGTGCATTAGGCTTGAAACTATTATTTACACCTTTCCAATAATGATCATAAGATACATTTATATCACCCTAATATTATTGTTAAAAATATTTTTTTAAACTAACCCTTTTAGTTATTATTCCAAGGTACCCTTCACTTTCATACAATTGTAGGTGTCAATTAGCCCTATGTACAGACTAAGAGGTTTGATTGGGAAGTCAAAAACAAGGCACCCTTCTTCCATGATTATCCTTATGTTAATAGGTTCTAATTAATTCATTTTATACTAATCCCATATGGTTCCATAGTCAATTTAAAATCTTGAGTGGAGAAAACTCTTCTTTGGGTCATACCCTATAGATGTCAATGAAGGTATTTCAATGTTTTCTTAGGCATGTTTGGAGTCTAAAACAACTTACCTTCCCTCATTTCCTGAATTTAATTCTTGGCATGAGTATTTTAATATATAAGGAATACATGACCCAATATTTAAGATGCATCAAAATACTTAAGAGGCATGTTTAAAGAGGTCAATAAAAACCCGTTGGGCCTCTATTTCCACAAAATAGGGATTGAGTCCCTGTATCAGTATTTATCTTTTAAATCTAGTTTCTAACCTTCTCTTGTTAAATTGACACCTATAACAAGTCAATCATGTTCCCTCCTTATGAAATGGTTTTAGACACTAGTTAAATAACTCATTTTATCACTTGAAAAGGGTGTCTAGCTCTCTGTTAAGTTGCCTAAAGGTGTTGATGAAGCCACATAGATAGAGGGAAAAATTAGAGCAATATGTGTGGATAAACAATCCTAATAACAACCTATATTCATCTTCAGTACTTCAATCACATATTTTTATTTATGAAATATTTTAAACAAGCTCTAAATCATCAATTCCAATGTGAAAAAACACCTGTAAACACCTAGTTGATTGTGTAATACAGTCTTAAGGGAAACTGGTTACATGTATGATTATGATTGCAATTCCAAGAAGGATGTGACCTTGAGGAATGACATTTGAAGGTGCATATAGGATAAATATCAATTTTTAAATATGTAAATGACACTAAAATAACCCTATATGACTATTCACAAAGAATGAAAACTCAAAAAATAATAGAAAATTGCCCATCATCACATAAAGTACTATTTTGCAAACTTGAGGGTATTTAACTTATACAAAAAAACCCAAACTTTAAACCAATAATGGGAAGTTTTAGATAATGAGTTTAAAATACTATTAAATAAATCTCATCATCTGAATCATACATAATTTCTCAAACCAAGGAAAAACATGAAGGGATCATGAATGAGCAGACAATTTTGGAAGCGGAAATTCAAGTGGATGGTTCACAAATCATGGTTGACAAAAATCAAAATTATTTATATGAAAATAGATATAACTTAGTTTAATATCACCTCTTAGAATTTTTTGACCTGAAACCCTTTTACTGATCATACCAAGCAAAAACCTGTGTGTTACTTTAATTTGCTAAGAAGGGCAAAAATGCAACATAATGGTTTGGGGTAAAAAATGGAACCTAAAAACTAATTAAATAATGGATGTGAGTGTGGGTAATCTAAAGAGACATATTTACATCTTTCCAAAGTGTCACACTTCTTAAGGAGGTTGTACAAGTGTAATTTTCTTCCATTTATTTAAGAAAACTAGATTTTATCTAAACAACCTACAATATTTTTAGTTATTTAAGTTTATTATGACTTATAAGGACACATGGGACATTATATAATGTTTTTATACCTGCATGTTTCCCAAGAAACCCATATAAATCATTAAATGCACTATTTTTGACCCTTAAAATGACCCAAAATGATAAATGGACCTAAAAACTAATTGACCAAATCTAGTACAATATTAATTGACATATAATTACCTAAAAAAACCTCATGAAAATACATTATACCTCATTATAGACCTAAAAATCAAGTTTTTTATTAGGGGTGCTTCAATTTGACCTAAAAGTCAAATTTGGTCAACAAATTAGTGACTCATAGGGTTAGTATGCCTAATATACTAACTAAACCAGTAGCCTTGTTGTTACATTAGGTTTAGGGGTCATATAAGGATTTAGACAAAAATAATTTTTTTGACTATTGACCACAAACCTTTTATCAAGAGAAGACACTAAGATTACCTCAACCACAAAAATTAGAGGACACACATAACAAAGAAAGAAAACACACAAGACACACACATGTGCCCAAGGAACTTAGGGGAATGTAGATAAAAAACTATTATATAAAACTAACAATGAGCATACCTCCCTCTTGGATCAAATGGGAATTTTGAAGCATCACCTTTTTCATGAGATGGAACATGGTGTAAAGCATGTTGCTCTTTGGATTAGATGTTTAATAGATTAGACTTGTTCATTGACACTTCAATTGTCATATTCTCAAGTAGACCATTTTCAAATAGGTCTCCAATGTATAAATATTCCTCTTGTATCCAAAAATTTTCAACCTTGTCATGTATATCTTCAATTTCAACTTTAAATAGTGATTCAAAACATACCTTCTTATCCTCCTTCTTGCTCTCAAAAGGATTAGGTTTCTTCTAAGCTGTAAGTTCCTCTAGATCATTAAGGAGCTAGAAAATTCTTTCCAATCTTGGTCATTTTCCTCCTAGGAAGACTCTTCCTTCACCTTGTCATACACTTGACCTTCAACTTGCCAAAGATCTTCAAGATCTTGAAGTAGCTCTATTTGTAGTTACCAATCATCTCTATTCTCTTTATTATCTAGAACCACTACCTCTTCAACATTATATTATTGATACATGATGTCATAAATCTAATTTTATTCATGTTCAATTACATTATCAAGTGACTTCATGATAGTTGGTTCTTGACCAACAAGAAGAGATTCATCTTTATGTCTGATTAAACACTCAAGATTATGTTCATTAGTCTTATCAATAGGCTTATCATTGGCTGTGCAATATTTTGGAGAAGGATAAGTTTTAACCAAATCATAAAATTCTTTATAACTGGTATTTAACCTCTAGCATAAGTCTTCTTCTTTAAGAGCCACTTATTCTACCTTGATCTCATGAATATCTTCTAGGACTACCACCTCTTGAGAAATGACATGGATTTCACTTTTGATAACACATTCCACTTCATGTTTGAGATGTTTATCCACAAATTTTGGATCACATGTATATTTTTCCTCAAAATCTACAAGATCTTCCATTTCCTTCTCCTTCATGGTGATGCAAAGACTAGGCATCTTAAAATCATTATCTAGCCCAATGAGGCTACCAAAGAGGTAAGTTTTCTTCAAGTAAGAGTTATCTTTATTTATTAGCTACCTGATCCTCCTTATGTTCCCATACCACAAGTAAATCAAGAAAAATGTTGATGGAGTGAGGAAAAAATAAGCTAGTTGGAGGAGGTGGCACATATAACTCAAAACTAGATTGAGGGTGGAGTGTAGAGGCTTCTTCATGGACACACATCCCTTCAAACATAGAGACATTAGCTATTAAATTGCCATTTTATTCATCAAGGGGAGTACCTATGATTATTTATTCCTCATAATCACTTATGAGATCTTCTTGATCAGCCATCAATTGGATTTTATCTTCTTTATTTGCCTCTCTCAAAATAGGTTCCTCTATGAGAAGGGGTGAAGTGAAAGGTTGATGGATAGGCTCATGGATTTGAGGTGAAAGAGATGGAGTATGAGATGTAATGAAATGTAAATGGATTTGATATGGAGTGTGTAATATAGGATAAGGTTTATTAATGGATTTGGAAAAGAGTAAGGCACTAGTGAGATCATATGGAAGTGAATCCTTGGGTCGATCAGGATGAGTATCATTAGCATGAGCAAGAATTTCACTTTGAAAATGATATCCTTATGTATAATACATGGAAAAATTTGGTAAAAAATATTACTAAGAATGATATTGAGGTTTAAATTCATCATAATATGAATGAAAAGGCTCATATTGGGACTGATAGAGAGGTGTTTCTTGGTAGCCATTCTCATAGGTCTATCCAACAACATAGTGCCCATATGAAGAGGGAAATGAAGGACTATATGGCTGCCATGGCTCATAGGGTTGCTGAGGGGAAAAGTGTGGTTAATATAAATTTTGATTATAGGGTTGATACCCTTCATGACAAGCCTGATTATAGTCACACCAAAGTTCATTGAGAATTTAATCACATTGATAGGGAATGACACAAGCTTGGAAGGTTTCACCAACTTGTAGGGAACAAAACTCAAAGCCAAAGTCAGCCATGAAACTTCATTAGGAAATAAGGATATAATAAATAGTCATTAAAAATCTTAACAAGGAACACCTAGGATACTTGACTAGCTGATACAACTTTGGAGTTACCATTGATGCTTTGAAAGATGCCTCTAAAGGTTGATTGTTGAGAGACAATACCAAAAATCTCTCAACCTCTTAGAACAAGAGTCCCATTGGGTGTTACAAAAACTATTTTCACTTGTATTTTAACCCTTTGAGGAGATTAAAAGGATATCCTCATCCAAGTGGCACAATTGAATCACCTCTAGGCTTGTGTTAAGCCTAAGGAATGAGGTGAGTCTCTAGATAGGGCTAGCTTCCTTGATGTACCACTATGGATTGTAACTAAGACTAACTTTGGGGAGTGAAAAGGGAGAAATAAAATGAAATAAAATCTAAAATAATGCAGGTGATACACCAAATTTATAAAACATCCAACCATATGCATATTACACTTGAGACCAAGCAACAAACCAAACATACACTCTTCCAGTCTACAACTTCTCACATCAATGTTACATTATGAGGTCAAGATGAACATCTAGGATAAGGAGGAATAGAAAAGTGGCCTTGAATGGAATTTATGAAGATAAAAACTCACTTAATACCTAGAATATCCCAAAACACTTCACATGCCTTGCAAGAATAAATTTTCTAATTACAAATAGGTTGCAAGAATGAGTTAACATGCAAAGAAAATAAGAGTGTCAGTTAATAAAAATCAAACCTTCAAGTACACACACTAATTATAGTCATGGGAGAGGTAAAAATTAGTAATTTTATTGATCAAAATGTATACAAATGAGTAGGGCTTCACCATACTCAAGTGGAGCAGCCCATATAATGCC
The DNA here is from genome assembly GCA_037957365.1 of Torreya grandis. Lineage (NCBI taxonomy): Eukaryota > Viridiplantae > Streptophyta > Pinopsida > Cupressales > Taxaceae > Torreya > Torreya grandis. Next base: position 117,814 of record JARHVA010004926.1, on the reverse strand, counting down.
AAAAATGGCTAACTCTTATAGAGTTTGAGGGAGAGAAGAAGAGAAGTCTAGGGGTCACAAGGACACTTTTGAATATAAGAGAATAAATTAATTTTGCATGTGAGATAATTATAAGGTGATATATTCAAGATAAATAGCTACAAATGTCATCTCAAATCATCAAACTCTTGTAAAGTTTCCTAAAATTCCTTTTCTTGCACATAAAATTGCCTTCATGATTAGGCTTTCTTGAGTGAATTTTAAATAATAAATGGTAGGTAAAATGATTTTAATGGAATTATAGGATATTATAAATTCATCTACATGCATTGGTTTCATGCCTGGTCTTCTAAAATCATGTGGAAGAGAACCATGATGACCTACACTTTAGGAAACTTCCTTCTCATGCACCTTGCACACATGTCTTCAAATTTGGATTTATTTTTTCATTAGATTCCATAAAATGATTTTTTTTACATGTTTAAATACCCTCAATATCATTGTAAACATCATGGGCACCTTAATATCAATTTACTTGAAGATTTCCTCCCTTTTCTCTAGCTCACCCAATGTGCCAAATTTGACTGGCTAAGTAGAAGGACCTATTTGAGACACTTAGGAAAATTTTAAAGGAATTAAAACTAAATATGGGTTTATATTAAGTATAAATATTTCCATCCATGTGCTTTGAATCTATTGAAACTTCTTACAACCTATAAAAGACACAAAATAGTGAGAAAAACCCTATTTCTACCTCCATCCATATAATTTTGTACAATAGCTGGCATGCGAGGAAGATTTAGGGATTATTATAAAACATATAATATATAATATATTCAAAATATTCTATTAAACTAGCCTTAAAATCTCATTTTCTCCATCGGGTCCTGGTTGAGGGTTTAGGAGGGGTTTAGCTTGTTTTGACCCTTAAGCTTATTTCATAAAAACCTGACATCCAACCTAACAAAAAATTTCACTAATTTTTCCTTAAATACCAATGATAAAATTAAATATATTATTTTTCTCCCATTTATATCCTCATTAAAGATATGAGCTTCAAAAGATTGCCTATCAAGTTTGTCTCTCTCCTTTCCAATGGGCCTAATAGGCGTTGGAGTCAAAAGTGGATTTATTGATGTTTTATTTGAAATTAAATGGATTTTAAACCTTAGGAGTGACCTCACAAACATATTTAAATCCATTAAAATTCATTTTTAAGGCTAGGATGATGTTTGACCTTGTATTTTGAAACTAGGCTTCACCATGCCTAGTAGGCCTGAGTTGTTCCTTTAGACAAAATAACCCTCTTTGTGTTTTGTATGTATATCAAGGGTTTTAAAAATTTAATAGTATAATCCTTAAAATTTATCCATATGTTATAAATATATCTTCATAGTAGGAAATAAGATGGCTCTCAATTTGGTCTCTAGGCTTCAACTCTACCTTTAGGCCTATTAGGCAACTCTTATAGATTTGGACTATTATGATCAGTTTCACCCCTATGTGAGGTGATATAAAAATTTCAATATATATTTTTTATATATAAAAACCATTTTAAATTTTTCAATCATCTCTTTAACTCCCTTCATCACCTTTCTTCTCCAAACTGATAGGGTTTTTGCTCCTCAAGAGTGCCTTACCTCTGAGATAAGATAGAGAGGTGTTACCCTATATCCTCATTAAAAATAAGTATTGTATAAGTATTCCCAACTCAAAAACATACCTTTCATAAAATTACATATTTATACTTGTTTATATGACCCCTTAATTGCTTCATAATCCAAGATTGAGTTTTTTATAGGTAGACTATGTAAGGTTTGATCACATGGAGTGATATGTTTCTTTATGGGAGTTCTAACTCTCTCTCTTTTGTGATATGTGGATATGTATATATTTCATAATGATAGCCATAAAAAATTTATAATTCATCACCTCATCCTTATTCACCTTCCCTTATACTTTACTTAGCTAGGACTAAGCACATTTGTCTTGACTGTGAATGTGTTTTCTACTTGTAGGTGAAAATTAGGGTTATAAAAAGTTATATAGGCCCATATTTACTTGATCATGATAGGGATATAATATCCATTGAACTATGAGGACCATTTTTAACCTCAAACATTTTCTTCACCTTATATTCACTTCTCATACTTCAATCATCAAAGCACTCACTACCTAACAGAGATGTCCCCCTTTTACCCTATTGTAGATGCTCATGGCCTTAACTAAGGTTTAAAAATGACTTATTTAACCCATATGATGTCACAAAATATATGTAATTTTATTTTTATCCAATTATAAATCTTCAATACATCACTTCACATCAACTTTTATGGTCACTATCTAGACATAAATGTATTACCCCTAAAATTTGCCTGACTATGTCTTTTACTCCTTGAGAAGGAACTTGTAGATAACCATATCTATTTGGGATTGAGGGAAGGATCTAAAAAATATCTATAGTTCCATATTATTATAGTCTATTTGTTTTAATTAATTTGTTTCCACTTTCCTAATCTATATCATATCAAACTCAAACCCTTGGCTTTCTACCCCTCACAGTCAGCTATAACTGATTGTGTGGGATCCTATAGGTAATGTTGATTCTTGAAAAGTAGTATTCTAACCCATTTTTAGTTATACCTAGACAACACAATTATCTTGATATACCTTCACTTGATGAGACATATCTAAAATAAAGATAGACTCCAAGCTTAAGTCCATTCTATGAATGATGTAAGAACTAAAACATGTTGTAGGTGAATACTTCTATAGTGTACAGAATGAGAAAGTGCAGTAGGCTTGAAACCATTATCTATACATTTCACCTAATTCTCATAAGATACATTGATATCACCTTAATCTTATTTTTCAAAACATCTTTTTAAACAATGCCTTTTAGTTGTTATTCCAAGGTACCCTTCACTTTCATACAATTGTAGGTGTCAATTAGTCCTATGTACGAACTAAGAGGTTTGATTAGGGAGTCAAAAACAAGGCACCCTTATTCCATGATGATCCTTATGTTCATATTTTCCACTTAACACATTTTTTACTACTCCCATATAGTGCCATAGTCGATTTGAAATCTTGAGTGGAGGAAACTAATCTTTGGGTCATACCCTACAGATGTCAATGAAGGTATTTTAGTGTTTTCTTAGGCATGCTTGGAGTCTCAAACAACATAACTTCCCTCATTTCCTAACTTTAAATATTGGAATGGGTATTTTAATATATAAGTAATACATGACCTAATCCTTAAGATGCATCAAAATCCTTAGGAGGCATGTTTAAAGAGTTTAATAAAAACCTCTTGGACCTTTGTTTGCTCAAATTAAGGATTGAGTTCCTGTATCACTCTTTATCTCTTAAAGCTAGTTTTCAACCTTCTCTTGCTAGCTTGACACCTCCAACAAGTCCATAATGTTATCTCATTATGAAAGAGTTTTAGACACCAATTAATTCATTTATTTCAACACTCTAAAAGGGTGTCTAGATCTCTACTAAGTTTCCTAAAGGTGTTGATGAAGTCACACAGGCATAGGGCAAAATTGGAGTAATATGTGTCGAAAAAAAGTCCCAAGAAAAACCTAGATTCATATTTAGTACTTCATACAAATATTTGGATTTATGGAAGCTATGAAACAAGATCTAAAGCATCAATTCCAATGTGAAAAAACACATGTAAGCACTTGGTTGATTGTGTAATACAGTCATAAGGAAAACTGGCTACATGTATGATTATGATCACAACTCCAAGAAGTATGTGACCTTGAGGAATGAGAATTGGAGGTAAATATAGGATCAAGATGACTTTGTAAATATGGAAATTACACTAACATGACCCTATGTTACTATTCACAAAGCATGAAAACTTAGAAAATAAGAGAAAACTACCCATCATCATAGAATGTACTAGTCTAAAAACTTGAGGGTATTTAGCTTATAAAAACAACCATAAAATTGATAAAAATAATAGTAAGTGTTATATAGGGATGTTGTAATCCTCTATAATAAATATTAGTATCTAAATCATATGGAATTTCTCAAACCAAGGAAAAACCTAAAGGGTACATAGATGAACAAGCAGTTTTGGAAGCTAAACTTCAAATGGATGGTTAATAAAGCATGGTTGACCAAACTCAAACTTATTGATATTAAAATGGAATTACCTAAGTTTAATATCACCTCCCTAAATTTTTTGACATGAAACCCTTTTTGCTGACCTTACCAATCAAAAACTTGAGTGTCACCTCAATCTACCAAAAAAGGCAAAAAAGTAGCAGAATGGTTTTGGGTCAAAAATGGAACCCAAAAACAAATTAAATCATGGAAATGAGTGTGATAAATATGAAGCGACATATTTCCATCTTTCCCAAGTGACACACTTCCAAAGAAGGTCATACAAGTTCTATTTGCTTCCATTTCTTTAGGAAATTTGACTTTTCTCTGAACAACTTACAATATTTTTAGTTATGTTAGTTTCCTAAGAATTATAAGGATACATGGGATATGACATCATATTTTTACACTTGAAAATTTCACAATAAACCTATAAAAATCATTAAATGCACTATTTTTTATCCTTAAAATGACCTAAAATGATAAATGGACCTAGAAACTAATTGACTAAAGTTAGTACAACATTGATTAACATTAAATGACCTATAAAAAACATCATGCCAATAAATTATACCACATTATATCCATAAAAATAAAATTTTTACTAGGGGTGCTCCAATTTGACCTAAAAGTCAAATTTGGTCAATAATAACAAATAATAAAATTTGATAAATGGAAACAAAACCTTGCAACAAAATTATAAATGAATGTACACAACACCTTAAGCTTTGGTACAATCAAAGGAATAAAAAGTAGATTGTTTCATTCCAAAAATATGTATGGTGTTATTAAAACATCACATTAATAAAAGAAATAATCTAAATGTAATTTGACAACATAAAGTTATAGATAGATATGCAAAACAATAAAATAATAATATGATAAATTATATCTTCAAAGTTTGTCAAATACAATGAATCATCCTTGCATATATAGGCAAGGAAGATCAATCCTAATTAAGGGATAAAACTAAGTGATCAATCCTAACTAAGAGATCAAGCTAAGTGATTAAATTTATGACTAATAGATAACTATCCCTAAAGGATATAAATAACTAGAAAATATACCAATAATATCTATGAGATAAATATGTAATATCTCATAATATATAAAATAATATAAATGAAATATCCACACATAAGTGGGTGGGAATAAATAAATAAATAGAAAATTAAATTATATACACATAATATTTTCAAACTTTATCAATTATTGATGCTTTATATCTTACAGGAACCCATCGAGTCACAATATTTTTGAGTGCACACCTTAAGGGGTACATTGGGAAAGGGCTGGGTATAATATTAGTGCTTTGAAATATTTTTGTCCCTTACTACCTCTTACTATCTACACAGCCATCTCTTAAAAACATTCCCCTAAGCTTTGCCTCTTATTTTTCACCCTCCTCTAGTCTTTTACCACCTTCATTATCCTTTCCGTAATCTAAAAACCTTATTGATGTTTTATATTACACTTTTAGACCCATCAACCTTGTAATATAATTGATGAAACTTATTAAGGTCTAGGTTGGCCCCTAGCCAACCTAGACCATGATCTAATTTATTTTTGTCAATAACAATACTAGGTCGACTGGGTCGACTTTATCAGCCTAAAATTTTAGAAAGGATTAGGTTGGATATGCCTATTTAAAAACATCCATTTCATCATTTATAAGAGAAGAAAAGAATATATATAAATATATATATATATATATATATATATATATATATATATATATAATGCATATTCTTATCCACCATTCTACTTGAGGAGAAAAATTAGGGTTTCATAATTTCTTTGGAGATACAAATCTTATCTTATGGAGAAGCCTTTTGGATGCATTGATAGGTTGTGTAGCCTAGAGATGATTTATTCTTGTCATCCTTACATATAATAACAACCTGTTATGCATTACCTTTCCCAATGGAGAGATTGAGGATCAATGATTTCATCTTTAAAGGTAAGTATTCCCAACTTTGTTCCTCCTATGTAAGAGTAGATAGATATGCATTTGTACTTCTCTATCATGCGTTAGGATTCTATCTACATTAACATGAGTATATGTCTTCTATGCATGTTTAATTTTAATGTTTATTACCCCCACTTTGTGCCATAAGATTTTATGATCACTAGATTATATTTTGATGTAGTTATTAGTTTAGTGAATATGAAAACATGGGGCCTAGTTAAGGTTATTACATAGTTTTGCTTGACTAGAGGATTTGGAACCCTCCCTAGTGATTTTATTGTGGTAAGATATCCCTTGGATAGGTCTAGAAGATACATTTTGGTGAAGAATCAAAATATATTAATTATAATTGTAGGTAGGATTTATCTTCTCTGAGCTAGGATTAATTTATATATTTATTATATTTCCCATTGCATAGATTCTATGAACCCAACATGAATCTAACCCTTATAGATTTTCTTTCATGGTATCATTTTTATCATCTTGTTATATTTTTATATAATTGAAGTATTGTATTTAACTAATTGGTATAGTTATAACTTTATTTTCATAGGTTTAATACATAGTCACATCAAAATAACTCTATTTTATTTGTGTAGGTCTTCATCAAATACAAGATAATGGGTCGAATAGGTCAACATAGTAATCTTTTTCAGCTCCAAATAAGCATTCAGAGTCAAATATGTCAACTTTGTCATCTTACTCTATCTACCAACATATAGGTTAATAAAATAGGTCAAACAAGTCAATTTTTTCATCTTATTCTTCTTTAGCACATAGGGTTTTGCAAAACTAGGTCAAACTAGTCGACATGGTTTGAAAATTTTGAAAGTAGAAATTAAGTTACTTTAGCATAAAATTTTCAATCTTAACCATCTTTAAGATCACAAAGGTTCCTATTTTTTCCTTCTCTATCATTTTAGTACTCTATTTTTTTCTATTTTGTTCAAATTAGCACTCTTCAAAACTACAACCCTACAACCAACTAAGTCGACCTGATCAACATAGTTTTGTAGTCTATCATCTATCTAAGGGACATAGTCAATCCATTTGACTCTATTCTTAAATATCTTATTTATGTAGACTAATAGTGACCCAATCAACTATATTATATACTTTTTTCATAGAATGTCACCTTAATTGATTTTGTACTATTTTTCATCAAGGAATTAAAAATTATTTGCTAGTAATTAATTCATATTTCCTTTTCATTTATTTACATGCTTATAGTAACTCACATAATATAAATAGGTGGTTTTTAAAATTACCATCTAGTTACACTATTTTAATCTCTTTCATGCACTACCAAATCACACAATATTCAATGAATTTGAACATTTATCTTCCTAAGGCATACCTACTTGGATTTTATCACCAAGGGGGAAGCCAACTTAGTTTTCTAGCCAAGTATAAATACATGGTTCATGGTATATATTGGCAAAGAACTCGACACCATTATTTCTATGGGATTTTTAAGTGATGGAGTAGTCCCCAATACCAAGCTAGTACCATTGACAACATAGATCCCTTTTAGCCCAGACATCTTAAAACCATCCATAGGTTACTTTTTTCGTTCCCTATTTTAGCCAACTCCCTATCACACTTAAAATAATACTTTATAATAATCTAATAACACTCGGGATAATCACTTAGTTAGAATTTACTTTTTAGTTGATTGGTTACTCTTTGATCATTGCATGTTGAATTGAAAAAAAATGCATTAGCCAATATTGGCAAAATATATTATGTTGTGTTCCCTAATTGGATCACTCACATTGATTCAATTATTTATGTGTTTGCTTCCCATTCTTTCTTCACTTATATTTCAATTTTTTTTGCTATTTTCACACACTATCATTCTAGTCGATACATTCTCTTATAGACTATATTTCCCCCTATAATTAGTACATAGTTAACCTATATGACTATATATCCTTCTTAGCTTGCTTTATCTCCTAGTTTGTAATACAAAGTAAAATTATAGGAATCTATATCCTTGTCTTCTTGTCAAGTTATAGAACACAATCGACCTAAATGACTTTGTATCCTTATATACCTACTTTATCTCCTATTCTGTAATATAGAGTTGGCCTATACAACTCTGTATCCTTCTCTACCAGTCAGGTTACAAAACATAGTTGACCTACATGACTATATCTTTTTCATCTTGTTTTATCCCTTGTTTATAATACAAAGTATACCCATATGAATCTATAATCTTATATACTTAATATATCATAGAACACAATAAACTTATTGAACTCTATATCCTTTTTTTCTTTGCATCATCTTATTCCTCCTTAACCTTTTTCTCTCATCATGAACTTCCTATTTGAGGACAACACTAAGTTGAACTTAATAGATATGATGAGCCTTACCAACCCCAATAGGTTTTCACATAGAAAACTTATGTATCCTAATCTAGATGAAATTAATGTGGATGTGTACACTCACATGAAAAACTATGGGACCCATCCTAATACATGTTTAGTTCACAGCCCTCTTTTCTCCATAGAAGATCAGCCTGAATTAGAGTATACTCCATAAATTTTTTTCTTCATTAATGAATTTCCTCAACATCAAGGAAAATATCCTTTTAATATTTATCACCTTATAATAAGTGGTCAAATTGAGGAGGCCCATTCACCTTCTTCCACATTCTCACATGGATATGGGGGTGATAACTTCTTTGCATCTCAACCTTTTCCTTCTCTTTGGACCCCTTCTCATACTATGACCTATTATTATTTGATTTCATCTAACTCCATGCCAAGTATATATAGTAACATGGTAGGTTCTACCTATATTGAGACTTTTCTAAACCCCACTCTTCTCATTTATTCCACTAGTGCATCATTTGCTACCCATGGTAATCATGTCTCTAGTGCTTCTTCTTCTCAACCCTCTACTAGTGCATCTTTTACCAACTAATCAAATCATGCTAATAGTGCCTCATTTACTAAAAATTACTCTCAATTTACTAAAATCACAAATGCTACTACTCATAGTGGTACCCAAGCCACTAATACCAATGTCAATACTTCACACACTACAAATAAAACCATTCAAACCCATCAACTTTTGTTACAAACTCAACCAAATAAATTCTTTCCAAGATAATAATTACAAATAAATGATGTAGATGCAAAATAATATTATCCATCTCTAAAATCACCCTCAATAGGTTGTATAGGGAGTGCATAACCAAAATATTCCCCACCTCCCCTTCAAGATTCCCATGGTAATCTCATTCCTCAACCTCCTTTTGTTAACAAAAAAATCAAACATCTTCAAAATGAACCTCTTATGCCTAAAATTTCTAATATATATATATATATTCTTTTTATCGCGTCAGTAGACGGGCTCTTTTGCGGAATATCTTGAGATCTTTTAGAAGAAACCTGCGACAGGAGGCAGGGGCCGAATGGCTATGGCTTCACTATTACTCACTCAAACTATTACAAAGCTATTACAAACTTATCCTTGAGAAATTTCTGATTCACAGGATCCTTCGAAAAGGGCAAGTGAAGAGCATACTCTTTTACAAGGCTACTAAATTTTCTAATAAAAATTGTTCGATGCAAAACTAAGCAAGAGAGGCTTATTTATAGCATTCGAGAGGTCCTGCCTGCTCACTGGCAAGGCGGTGTCTGTCTCATCATGCTTTAAAGCTATGGTTACAGTGAGATGCTATTGAACCCACCACTAGATTGGTGCGTTGGTGATGATGATGATGAGGCCATGCACTGTGGGCCCAACATGTCTTCCGCTTCATTGAATAGGTCATCTTCAGAGATAGGCTGAAAAAGGCACCTTATCTAGAATGTGCTTTGAAGGTACCAATGTCGGCAATGGCCAGTGTCACATGGCATGTGGCGTGGAGTGCAATGATAGTGGGATTCCCACTCAAGTTGTCGGCGAATAATCATATGCACTACCGTGTCCTGATCATGGTTCTATTCTTCGTGGATGCGATGTGGACCATATCTTGCAATCCATCGATACAGATGCTCATTGTGAGCCGATCGGATTTAGATTCGCCATGTCCATAGCGGTCTTTTCAATAGGTCAGTGAATTGGTTATACAAGTATTCACTGTTCATCCGTTATATGCTAATGACTCCAGTATTGTTTCTGCGATTAGCTTGAATTCTCACTACTGCAGACATTTGCAAATCTTGTGCAGCTACATAAGAAATCCTGGTAAACTGACGATGCATGCCTTCTCTGAGAATCTGTTCTTGAACTAGGGGATTCAAGGAATCAAATGCCTGGTTAAGTATTCTTGTCAGATTAAAACCTGGTGCAGGCTGATGCATCAAAGAGGCTGGAGGATTCCTACTAAGCCAATTAGCTATTACATTATTTTTACCTTCTATATGCTGTACTGAAAAATGAAACTGGTTGAAAAAGGCTTGCCACCTGACATACTTTCCTCGACCATCCTTCCTACCATGATCCTTTTCTCGGAAGGTTAAAAATTGAGTGCAGTCAGTTACAACAGTGAAATGTGGCAGATGCAACAATTTAAGCATAAACTTTTCCAAACATTTCTTGACACTATAGATTTCCTTATCAGAGGAAATCCACTTCAGTACATTTGGACTAAACACACCACTAGCAAACTCACAAACAAACTCAACAGTATTTACAACACAAACAAGTACTCCTCCCCATGAGAGGTCAGAAGCATCGGTATATACTTTCATATCTTGGGATTTTGGAATGTTCAGTTCTGGCAGGGCAGCAACTTTGGCTTTGATTTTCTGGACTGCCTTTGTATGTCATTTTTCCCAACGGAAGGTCTTCTTTTTTTGGAGAAGCTCTTGCAGCAAAAATCTGTCTTCACCAGCGTTAGGATAAAAACTATTAAGATAATTCAATAATCCCAAAAAAGCTTGCAATTTAGATTTATCTAATTGCTCAGGAAAATCGATGACTTTTTCCTTGATATGTGGCTAGATCTGCAGTTTAGAGTCTCGGATCACCATTTCGAGAAAGTTACATTCAGTCGTACACAACTAAATCTTTGTTTCTGATAATACAATTCCTGCTTCAGAAGCCAGCTGGAAAAATCTGGAGAGATGAGTAGTATGTTCCTCTAAAGAATTACTAAAAATCAAAATATCATCTATGTACACACACAGAAATTGAGAAGTGCCTTCAAATATTTTGTCCATATGCACCTGGTAGTAAGCTGGCGCATTCATCAGGCCGAAAGGCATGACAGTCCATTGGTAGTGGCCGAAAGGGCAACTAAATGCTGTCTTGGCTCTATCTTCTTCCTTGACTCGTATCTGGTAAAAGCCGGATTTACAGTCGAACTGAGAAAAGTATCGACAGGCTGTAACTTTCTCTAGCAGGTAGCTTTTATCAGGAATTGGATATGGGAATGGTTCAGTGATTGCATTTAATGGTCGATAATTGATGACCATTCTCTTCTTTCCTCTCTTCTGTTCTGAATGCTTATTTACCATGAAAACATAACAACAATAAGGAGAGGTTGACTTTTCTATGAAACCATTCTTTTCCAGATCTTTAATCTGGTCCTCCATATCAGTGTAGTCCTGTGTTGGAATGGGAATTCTTTTCCCAACCTTCATGTGCTTGCCTTCTATTATTTTGATCTCCATCTCAGGCATGGCTTTGGACCAAAACTATTGCGGGTTATCCGAACAGATAGAGGACTTGATCCTTTCTCCTATGGCAAGAATTTCAGCAGGGATAGTTTCAGGACTCTGAGTAATAGCACTGGGAAATTGCTCTGTAGCATAAATGAGTCGAGGTATTCTTAACCTTTCATTTTCTATGGTGAACATGATACTCTTTGCGGTTGCACCATAGGGTGTATACCTATCAATGAGTGATCCCCCTAGGAGGATATCTATTGGCATCTTCTCAAGGGCGAAGAAATCACAGTGGAAGATTTTATTTTGGATTCTCAGGGGTTGCTGATGTTTATATTTATTACAGGTAAAACTATTCCCCTGAATATCTATGCTCTTATAAGCTAATCTCTCATCTAGTGTCTCCCAATCACTAATGAGTTGTGGCTTAGCAAAAGAAAGAGAAGCACCTGTATCTACTTGTGCATCTACATATCTGCCATTGATTTCTAGGGTGAAGAACTGAGCAAAATGACCATTGATTAAATGGTTCAAATAGGCAGGTTGTGGTAATTCCAGTGAAGGGATGCTAGTACATACCAGCTTTTGTCTTCTTAGATCTTGGACTATGATTGGTGCTGTGTAGACATCTTCTTCTTCAGGTTTAGGTTCTTCTTCTTCTTGCTGATTACTGCATTCACCAACACAGTAATCCTGGTTGGAGTAAAATATACTACCGACATCATCCTCTTCTTCGTAGCCATCATCCCATCTTGGATCTGCTGCTAAAACTAGTTCTTCGGCAGGCATGATCTGTTCCCAAATGGGTTCTCTGATCTCTTTGGGCGGCTCTCTGCTGGTGAATTTATTCTTAATCCAGGAGTCGCTTGGCTTTAATTGGTTTGGAAAATGCATAGGAGGATGCTGTGGTCTATGCATTGTCGGAGGTTGTCATGGCTGAGAGGGCTATCTCCCTCTAGATGATTCTCCTCTTGAAATACCTCTTCCTCTTGGTCTTTCTAGTCTTTCAAAAACTTCATGATGAGCTCTAGACAAGTGTCCATATACTTCATATGAATGATTGGAGCCTCGGGGCCTGTAAGGACGTGATCCTCGCTGCATATTTGACATGGGTTGTTCAAGATCATTAGCTAAGGATTCTAACTCTGCTGCATCTTGGTCATCATCAGATGCTTCATCTGGAAGATCTTCAAGAACAGGTTCATAAATATCTGCTTGGAGATAAAGATCTTCATTGGCATCTATAACATCCCACCATGCTGCTGCGTTGGAGGAGAAAATGGCTTTAATGCGGGATTTTTACAAGAGCAGTTGGGAGCAATATGGCCGAGCTTACGGCAAATGTAGCAAATGGGTTTGTGAGAAGGAGGACGAGCAGTCTGTCGTTTCTTGAGGAAACGATGAGGAGGTGCATAGGAATGCTTCTTCGGGAAGGAGTGATGCTTATAGGTTAAATGCTAGTGACGCTGCTTCTGTTGGCGACGTGGTTGGACATATGGTCTACAGCCGAAAGGGGCTGTCTCAGGGAAAATGGGAGCTATGGAGGCAGCTTGATGCTTGCTGAGCTTCTGCATAGACTTAGTCTCAAAGACTAGAGTCATTATATTCTGCTGCGTAAAATCAATGACATCAGATAGAGCAAGATCTGCAATGTCGAGTCTTTTAAGATCGATATAAGACAAAACACGATCTATAAGGTTATAGGGCATAGCATGTAGAAATTTAAGCTTTACTTCAGTAGATGCAGAGCATTGGCTTTCATAGGCAAGCTTACGAAATTGCTTGGCAAAGGCCTCGAATTGCTTTAGATCACACAATTCCATTTTCATCAACCACTTCTTAGATTCTAACTGTCAGTTTTCGACAGGAGGAACAAACTCATCAATAAGTAATCTATATAGAGCATTTAAAGAATCAGGTTGGTTATGTACACGGGCATACTGTTCTGCCTCAGGGATACTATCCCACCATAAATTAGTAATTCCCCATAAATATTTGACTGCAAAGCATGTAGTACTAGCTTGGTCAAGATGTGCCTAGACTGCAAGAACTCGCATGGTGTTACACCATGATGCTATTTCATTCAAAGGACTGAGCAGGTCATCAATATTGAGGTACCAAGGGTGCAAATGGATATACGTTCATTGCATTAGGGAATGGCTAGGAGTCTTTTTAATGGTTTTAAAAGAAGGGCCAAAGGATACTAAACAAAGAGGTCTGGAAGACGACTCAGCTTTTTGGTCTTCTTTAGATAGCCAACTAAGACTATCATCTAGGTTGTCAAGCTTAGAATCTACAGACTCTAATTTCTTCTGTATGTTAGTTACAGTGTCTTTGATGGACAAGACATCTCTACATAAATCATCAAAATTCTCAGAGAAATGGGCATTGAACCTTGAAACATAATTTCTCTGTTTAAACTCATTGGAAGGATTATCATAAGCGGCTGAAAAGAAATGCAAAACTCCAGCGGCTTCTCTATGGACACCTTTTGGAGGCGGCCATCTTCCTCCTCTGTAAAGAGTGACTGTATCTTCTGTTAGGAACTCAAGACTGTCTTCTCGGGGAAGACTCATTAATGTATGGGGTACATCAGTACCAAGATTTACTTCTTCATCCTCTATAAGAATATGACTGGTTTTTACAGATCTACGGGATGAGGACGTAGATGGTCTAGTAGGAGAAGATCAAGAAGACTGCATGGACAAAGATCTAGGCAATATATTTACAGATCTACCATCACTCTGATGGACAGTGGCCTACCCTTTCATTTTAGGTGAGACATGCTTTAGCCAATCTAATTTCCATTCAGATGGTACTTCAACACTTTCGATATGTCCCTTCTGTAATTGGACTGTACCACTTAATCTTCTGGCCAAAGGCAGATTTTCTAAGATCTTGGGGTGGTTTTTATTGGTCATACTATACAACACTGAAATGTTAACAGTGGCATACTGGAATTCACCAAACATTTCGAGACCATACAAAGAAGTGAACAAACCCCAACAATCTAGAGATCCATGCTTAACTTCTTTACATCCTTTGTCGCGTACTGCGACTGACAAATTAGGAGAAAACTCAAAACAAATTACATTATCATCATTAAGTCTACCAAGACTGGATAACTAGCATGAATGCTTAAAACTCACTTGGCGACGGTCACACAGAGCTAAATACAAAACTAGTTTTATGTTAGTCGGAGTCAAAGGCTTAATATAGATCCTAATCAAACCAAAATGGACAAATTTTACATCCTTATGAGAACGGATATACAAGATTTCTTGTTCGGGTAACAGAGGAAGTAAATTTGTCTGGAAAGTCTTTTTGGGCTTATAACAGAGAGTAAGTTCGACAGACTTTATCCTGGGTTTGACAAATGACAAATAAGTACTGGTATACAAAAACTTAGACTTAACTAACTCTGATTGTTTATACACACTGGAAGCCTTAAGAGCCGGTGGCTTAAACATGCTAGTTTCTTTTTCAAGATCTGATTCAGTGACTTCAATATCTGGACAGTCAGAAAACTATTTGGGAACAAAAGGAGGTAATTCATACATTCCTTCAAGTTCAGATTCATTAACAATTTCTACGGTAGATGTGGAAGGTATTTTTCCAAATTCCATTGTGGGGAGATTTGGTTCTGGTGTGCGAGAAATTTTTGGTGAGGGAAAAAAGGTATGCAGAGATAAAAATGGCCTATGACAATTTGAATAAACGGCCTGGGACTCGATGCAATAACTTCCCAAAGAAATTTTCAGAGCAGAGAAACCAAAAGATCTAATCCACGAAAAGAGGAAAATGAATCACAACTTACAGAGAAACTGGGAATCTTTACTTGAAAACTTGGCTCTGATAATCTTTTTATCGCGTCAGTAGATGGGCTCTTTTGCGGAATATCTTGAGATCTTTTAGAACAAACCTGCGACAGGAGGCAGGGGCTGAATGGCTACGGCTTCACTATTACTCACTCAAACTATTACAAAGCTATTACAAACTTATCCTTGAGAAATTTCTGATTCACAGGATCCTTCAAAAAGGGCAAGTGAAGAGCATACTCTTTTACAAGGCTAATAAATTTTCTAATGAAAATTGTTTGATGCAAAAACTAAGCAAGAGAGGCTTATTTATAGCATTCGAGATGTCCTGCCTGCTCGCTGGCAAGGCGGTGTCTATCTCATCATGCTTTACAGCTATGGTTACAGTGAGATGCTATTGGACCCACCACTAGATTGGTGCGTTGGTGATGATGATGATGAGGCCATGCACTGTGGGCCCAACATGTCTTCCGCTTCATTGAATAGGTCATCTTCAGAGATAGGCTGAAAAAGGCACCTTATCTAGAATGTGCTTTGAAGGTACCAATGTCGGTAATGGCCAGTGTCACATGGCATGTGGCGCGGAGTGCAATGATAGTGGGATTCCCACTCAAGTTGTCGGCGAATAATCGTATGCACTACCGTGTCCTGATCATGGTTCTATTCTTCGTGGATGCGATGTGGACCATATCTTGCAATCCATCGATACAGATGCTCAGCGTGAGCCGATCAGATTTGGATTCGCCATGTCCATAGCGGTCTTTTTAATAGGTCAGTGAATTGGTTATACAAGTATTCACTGTTCAGCCGTTCTATGCTGATGACTCCAATATTGTTTCTGCGATTAGCTTGAATTCTCACTGCTACAGACATTTGCAAATCTTGTGCAGCTGCATAAGAAATCTTGGTAAACCGAGGATGCATGCCTTCTCTGAGAATCTATTCTTGAACCAGGGGATTCAAGGAATCAAATGCCTGGTTAAGTATTCTTGTCAGATTAAAACCTAGTGCAGGCTGATGCATCAAAGAGGCTGGAGGATTCCTACTAAGCCAATCAGCTATTACATTATTTTTACCTTCTATATGCTATACTAAAAAATGAAACTGGTTGAAAAAGGCTTGCCACCTGACATACTTTCCTCGACCATCCTTCCTACCATGATCCTTTTCTCGGAAGGTTAAAAATTGAGTGCAGTCAGTTACAACAGTGAAATGTGGCAGATGCAACAATTTAAGCATAAACTTTTCCAAACATTTCTTGACACTATAGATTTCCTTATCAGAGGAAATCCACTTCAGTACATCTGGACTAAACACACCGCTAGCAAACTCACAAACAAAATCAACAGTATTTACAACACAAACAAGTACTCCTCCCCATGAGAGGTCAGAAGCATCGGTATATACTTTCATATCTTGGGATTTTGGAATGTTTAGTTCTGGCAGGGCAACAACTTTGGCTTTGATTTTCTGGACTGCCTCTGTATGTCGTTTTTCCCAACGGAAGGTCTTCTTTTTTTGGAGAAGCTCTTGTAGCAAAAATCTGTCTTCACCAGCGTTAGGATAAAAACTATTAAGATAATTCAATAATCCCAAAAAAGCTTGCAATTTAGATTTATCTAATTGCTCAGGAAAACCGATGACTTTTTCCTTGATATGTGGCTGGATCTGTAGTTTAGAGTCTCGAATCACCATTCCGAGAAAGTTACATTCAGTCGTACACAACTGAATCTTTGTTTCTGATAATACAATTCCTGCTTCAGAAGCCAGCTAGAAAAATCTGGAGAGATGAGTAGTATGTTCATCTAAAGAATTACTAAAAATTAAAATATCATCTATGTACACACACAGAAATTGAGAAGTGCCTTCAAATATTTTGTCCATATGCACCTGGTAGTAAGCTGGCGCATTCATCAGGCCGAAAGGCATCACAGTCCATTGGTAGTGGCTGAAAGGGCAACTAAATGCTGTCTTGGCTCTATCTTCTTCCTTGACTCGTATCTGGTAAAAGCCAAATTTACAGTCGAACTGAGAAAAGTATCGACAGGCTACAACTTTCTCTAGCAGGTAGCTTTTATCAGGAATTGGATATGGGAATGGTTCAGTGATTGCATTTAATGGTCGATAATTGATGACCATTCTCTTCTTTCCTCTCTTCTGTTCTGAATGCTTATTTACCATGAAAGCATAACAGCAATAAGGAGAGGTTGACTTTTCTATGAAACCATTCTTTTCTAGATCTTTAATCTGGTCTTCCATATTAGTGTAGTCCTGTGCTGGAATGGGAATTCTTTTCCCAACCTTCATGTGCTTGCCTTCTATTATTTTGATCTCCATCTCAGGCATGGCTTTGGACCAAAATTGTTGCGGGTTATCCGAACAGATAGAGGACTTGATCCTTTCTCCTATGGCAAGAATTTCAGCAGGGATAGTTTCAGGACTCTGAGTCATAGCACTGGGAAATTGCTCTGTAGCATAAATGAGCCGAGGTATTCTTAACCTTTCATTTTCTATGGTGAACATGAAACTCTTTGCAGTTGCACCATAGGGCGTATACCTATCAATGAATGATCCCCCTAGGAGGATATCTATTGGCATCTTCTCAAGGGCAAAGAAATCACAGTGGAAGATTTTATTTTGGATTCTCAGGGGTTGCTGATGTTTATATTTATTACAGGTAAAACTATTCCCCTAAATATCTATGCTCTTATAAGCTAATCTCTCATCTAGTGTCTCCCAATCACTAATGAGTTGTGGCTTAGCAAAAGAAAGAGAAGCACCTATATCTACTTGTTCATCTACATATCTGCCATTGATTTCTAGGGTGAAGAACTGAGCAAAACGACCATTGATTAAATGGTTCAAATAGGCAGGTTGTGGTAATTCCAGTGAAGGGATGCTAGTACATACCAGCTTTTGTCTTCCTGGATCTTAGACTATGATTGGTGATGTGTAGACATCTTCTTCTTCAGGTTCAGGTTCTTCTTCTTCTTGCTGATTACTGCATTCACCAACACAGTAATCCTGGTCAGAGTAAAATATACTACCGACATCATCCTCTTCTTCGTAGCCATCATCCCATCTTGGATCTGCTGCTAAAACTGGTTCTTCAGCAGGCATGATCTGTTCCCAAATGGGTTCTCTGATCTCTTTGGGCAGCTCTCTGCTGGTGAATTTATTCTTAATCTAGGAGTCGCTTGGCTTGAATTGGCTTGGAAAATGCATAGGAGGATGCTGTGGTATATGCATTGTCAGAGGTTGTCGTGGCTGAGAGGGCTGTCTCCCTCTAGATGATTCTCCTCTTGAAATACCTCTTCCTCTTGGTCTTTTTGGTCTTTCAGAAACTTCATGATGAGCTCTAGACCAGTGTCCATATGCTTCATATGAATGATTGGAGCCTCGAGGCTTGTAAGGACGTGATCCTCGCTGCATATTTGACATGGGTTGTTCAAGATCATCAGCTAAGGATTCTAACTCTGCTGCATCTTGGTCATCATCGAATGCTTCATCTGGAAGATCTTCAAGAACAGGTTCATAAATATCTGCTTAGAGATAACGATCTTCATCAGCATCTATAACATCCCACCACGCTGCTGCGTTGGAGGAGAAAACGGCTTTAACTACGGGATTTTTACAAGAGCAGTCGGGAGCAATATGGTCGGGCTTACGGCAAATGTAGCAAATGGGTTTGTGAGAAGGAAGATGAGCAGTCTATCGTTTCTTGAGGAAACGATGAGGAGGTGCATAGGAATGCTTCTTCGGGAAGGAGCGATGCTTATAGGTTAAATGCCGGCGACGCTGCTTCTATTGGTGACGTGGTTGGACATATGGTCTACAGCCGAAAGGGGCTGTCTCAGGGAAAATGGGATCTATGGAGGCAGCTTGATGCTTGCTGAGCTTCTGCATAGACTTAGTCTCAGAGACTAGAGTCATTATATTCTGCTGCGTAAAATCAATGACATCAGATAGAGCAAGATCTGCAATGTCGAGTCCTTTAAGATTGATATAAGACAGAACACGATCTATAAGGTTATAGGGCATAGCATGCAGAAATTTAAGCTTTACTTCAGTAGATGCAGAGCATTGGCTTTCATAGGCAAGCTTGCAAAATTGCTTGGCAAAGGCCTCGAATTACTTTAGATCACACAATTCCATTTTCATCAACCACTTCTTAGATTTTAACTATCGATTTCCGACAGGAGGAGCAAACTCATCAATAAGTAATCTATACAGAGCATTTAAAGAATCAGGTTGGTTATGTACACGGGCATACTGTTCTGCCTCAGGGATACTATCCCACCATAAATTAGTAATTCCCCATAAATATTTGACTGCAAAGCATGTAGTACCAGCTTGGTCAAGATGTGCCTGGACTGCAAGAACTCGCATGGTGTTACACCATGATGCTATTTCATTCAAAGGACTGAGCAGGTCATCAATATTGAGGTACCAAGGGTGCAGATGGATAAGCGTTCATTGCATTAGGGAATGGCTAGGAGTCTTTTTAATGGTTTTAAAAGAAGGGCCAAAGGATACTGAACAAAGAGGTCTGGAAGACGACTCAGCTTTTTGGTCTTCTTTAGATAGCCAACTAAGACTATCATCTAGGCTGTCAAGCTTAGAATCTACAGACTCTAATTTCTTCTGTATGTTAGTTACAGTGTCTTTGATGGACAAGACATCTCTACATAAATCATCAAAATTCTCAGAGAAATGAGCATTGAACCTTGAAACATAATTTCTCTGTTTAAACTCATTAGAAGGATTATCATAAGCGGCTGAAAAGAAATGCAAAACTCCAGTGGCTTGTCTATGGACACCTTTTGGAGGTGGCCATCTTCCTCCTCTGTAGAGAGTGACTGTATCTTCTTTTAGGAACTCAAGACTTTCTTCTCGAGGAAGACTCATTAATGTATGGGGTACATCAGTACCAAGATTTACTTCTTCATCCTCTATAAGAATATGACCAGTTTTTACAGATCTACGGGATGAGGACGTAGATGGTCTAGTAGGAGAAGATCTAGAAGACTGCATGGACAAAGATCTAGGCAATATATTTATAGATCTGCCATCACTCTGATGGACAGTGGCCTGCCCTTTCATTTTAGGCGAGACATGCTTTAGCCAATCTAATTTCCATTCAGATGGTACTTCAACACTTTTGATATGTCCCTTCTGTAATTGGACTGTACCACTTAATCTTCTGGCCAAAGGTAGATTTTCTAAGATCTTGGGGTGGTTTGTATTGGTCATACTATACAACACTGAAATGTTAACAGTGGCATACTGGAATTCACCAAACATTTCGAGACCATACAAAGAAGTGAACAAACCCCAACAATCTAGAGATCCATGCTTAACTTCTTTACATCCTTTGTCACGGACTGCGACTGACAAATTAGGACAAAACTCAAAACAAATTACATTATCATCATTTAGTCTGCCAAGACTGGATAACTGGCATGAATGCTTAAAACTCACTTGGCGATGGTCACACAGAGCTAAATACAAAACTGGTTTTATGTTAGTCAGAATCAAAGGCTTAATATACATCCTAATCAAACCAAAATGGACAAATTTTACATCCTTATGAGAACGAATATACAAGATTTCTTGTTCGGGGCACAGAGAAAGTAAAATTTGTCCATTTTGGTTTGATTAGGATGTATATTAAGCCTTTGATTCTGACTAACATAAAACTAGTTTTGTATTTAGCTCTATGTGACCGTCGCCAAGTGAGTTTTAAGCATTCATGCCAGTTATCCAGTCTTGGCAGACTTAATGATGATAATGTAATTTGTTTTGAGTTTTATCCTAATTTGTCAGTCGCAGTCCGCGACAAAGGATGTAAAGAAGTTAAGCATGGATCTCTAGATTGTTGGGGTTTATTCACTTCTTTGTATGGTCTCGAAATGTTTGGTGAATTCCAGTATGCCACTGTTAACATTTCAGTGTTGTATAGTATGACCAATACAAACCACCCCAAGATCTTAGAAAATCTGCCTTTGGCCAGAAGATTAAGTGGTACAGTCCAATTACAGAAGGGACATATCGAAAGTGTTGAAGTACCATCTGAATGGAAATTAGATTGGCTAAAACATGTCTCCCCTAAAATGAAAGGGCAGGCCACTGTCCATCAGAGTGATGGCAGATCTGTAAATATATTGCCTAGATCTTTGTCCATGCAGTCTTCTAGATCTTCTCCTACTAGACCATCTACGTCCTCATCCCATAGATCTGTAAAAACCAGTCATATTCTTATAGAGGATGAAGAAGTAAATCTTGGTACTGATGTACCCCATACATTAATGAGTCCTCCCCGAGAAGACAGTCTTGAGTTCCTAACAGAAGATACAGTCACTCTCTACAGAGGAAGAAGATGGCCGCCTCCAAAAGGTGTCCATAGACAAGCCGCTGGAGTTTTGCATTTCTTTTCAGCCGCTTATGATAATCCTTCCAATGAGTTTAAATAGAGAAATTATGTTTCAAGGTTCAATGCTCATTTCTTTGAGAATTTTGATGATTTATGTAGAGATTTCTTGTCCATCAAAGACACTGTAACTAACATACAGAAGAAATTAGAGTCTGTAGATTCTAAGCTTGACAGCCTAGATGATAGTCTTAGTTGGCTATCTAAAGAAGACCAAAAAGCTGAGTCATCTTCCAGACCTCTTTGTTCAGTATCCTTTGGCCCTTCTTTTAAAACCATTAAAAAGACTCCTAGCCATTCCCTAATGCAACGAACGCATATCCATCTGCAACCTTGGTACCTCAATATTGATGACCTGCTCAGTCCTTTGAATGAAATAACATCATGGTGTAACACCATGCGAGTTCTTGCAGTCCAGGCACATCTTGACCAAGCTGGTACTACATGCTTTGCAGTCAAATATTTATGAGGAATTACTAATTTATGGTGGGATAGTATCCCTGAGGCAGAACAGTATGCCCGTGTACATAACCAACCTGATTCTTTAAATGCTCTGTATAGATTACTTATTGATGAGTTTGCTCCTCCTGTCAGAAACTGACAGTTAGAATCTAAGAAGTGGTTGATGAAAATGGAATTGTGTGATCTAAAGCAATTCGAGGCCTTTGCCAAGCAATTTCGCAAGCTTGCCTATGAAAGCCAATGCTCTGCATCTACTAAAGTAAAGCTTAAATTTCTGCATGCTATGCCCTATAACCTTATAGATCGTGTTCTATCTTATATCGATCTTAAAGGACTCGACATTGCAGATCTTGCTCTATCTGATGTCATTGATTTTATGCAGCAGAATATAATGACTCTAGTCTCTGAGACTAAGTCTATGCAGAAGCTCAGCAAGCATCAAGCTGCCTCCATAGCTCCCATTTTCCCTTGGACAGCCCCTTTCGGCTGTAGACCATATGTCCAACCACGTCGCCAACAGAAGCAGCGTCGCCGGCATTTAACCTATAAGCGTCGCTCCTTCTCGAAGAAGCATTCCTATGCACCTCCTCATCGTTTCCTCAAGAAACAACAGACTGCTTGTCCTCCTTCTCACAAACCCATTTGCTACATTTGCCATAAGCCCGGCCATATTGCTCCCAGCTACTCTTGTAAAAATCCCGTAGTTAAAGCCGTTTATATATATATATATATATATATATATATATATATATATATATATATATATATATATATATGAGGTATCACCCTTAACATTAGTTATAATGGGTTAACTAATCCTACCCTTCACTTAAAAACATTTGGAAATCTATACAAAGATTAGGTCAAGTTAAACACTTTTGTCACCACCAAGATATTAATAAAAACTCTCTAGAGATGTTTTAGATTGTTATAACCAACTAAAATCTCATTTCATAACTAGTTTGGAATATTTAGTTAATGCTCTGGTACAAGAGTTTCAAACTAGTGACCTCCTTAAAAATACCTTGGCTAACTTTATTAATTGTAAGTAAATTGAGATAAAAAACACATAAGCTTTCATCAAATGGTGGAAGGCCTTGTCTAACAAGTGTGAACATAATATAGTAGATGATAACTTATTTTATCTATCCTCCAATTCTCTCTATCCTAAGTTGGAATATTGGGTCTAGACTCTCTCTCTCTCTCTCTCTCTCTCTCTCTCTCTCTCTCTCTCTCTCTCTCTCTCTCTCTCTCTCTCTCCATGAACTTTTGAAGAGGTCATTGAGCAAGCCAAGCACAAAGATTTCCTCATGCATCAATTTGAGCCATCCTAACCTTCAATGGGCACTCATATGCTCATCAAAAATAAAAATAATCATGCTACTAATGATGGTGTCACTGAATCTTATGATATAATTCATAATATTCAAGCTATTATTCCTAACTAGGCTCTAGAACAAGCTTCCCTCTCAAACACATCCGTAATCCTCATTTATCTTCAACAAGTAACATCAATATTCATAAACATTTATCCTTAGATAAGTTACAAAATCATCTACCAATGCCTCTTCATGAGTTCTTGATCCCACTCATCCCATAAAATCCTAGTATGATCTAAATAAATTCTATTGATTTCATGCTAGTTGGGGTTATTCTCATGAGACTTGTAGGTAATTGCATAACCTAGATATGGATTTCTTCCTTAGTCCCAATTTATACCATGATTCTATCATTTGTAAATGTCAACAAGTCTATAACATTACCTTAAAATCCCATGAAACACAAATTAAACTGAATCTTTGAACTATGATAATGCTCATTTGGACATCTATAAAGACCCTCTTCTAAATCACCAAGATAATAATGATAAGCCTACTCCTTCTACTAATAATGTCGACAGTCTTATAGACCCAACTCCTGAAGAGAATTGCTAAACATGACTAATATTTGAAGGGTAGTTGCTTTCATTTATTCTCATCCCACACATAATCACCAATTATCTCACACTTCCTATCTTATCCAAGATTCTTCCCTAAGTAAATTAATAGATTTGGGGAAAAAACTTATTTATTTTGATGAACCAATTCCAACACCTCCATTGGATAACACTTCTCATACCATTTATGCAACTCCTCCAACCTCTTTACCCATCACTAATGATACTCAAAATTTTACTACCACTTCTTCAAATCCATCTCATACCAAAATTGCATCAATTACCCCATCCTATCAAGATAATTAGCCAATTATCACCCAATTAAAACTCTCACATCCTATCAGCACAAATTTACATGCATTTCTACTCCTCCTTATGAGAAACTTCTCCAACACTATGCACCTCTTTCCAATAGTCACTTATGGGTTATGATGAGTGAAATCGTATCACAAAACTAATTAATCTCCCATCTCAAATCCCATTTCTCAAACTTATATGGACTTCTCTATGTCTACATCTCCTATTTAAAATTAGCATCCCTAATCCTCCCCTAGTAGGATGTAAATCCACCTTATCTATATCAAAAGATAACATTTTACAATAATGTTAAGAGATGTTTATACACATTGATGAAACAATGGACACTTCTCTATACCTCAAACTCCCCATTACTTCAATGATTCTTGATGGGATTATGCTTCGTGTAGATGATCCTCCCCTCTTTATCAATGTCCAAATTGGTGATATCCAATTCAATCATGCCTTTATTGATGACGATTCAAGTACTTATGTTATCTTTCTCTATTTTTTTAAAACCCTTATATGCTTTGAATGTAATCTGAAGTCTATAGTAACACATGTCAAGAATATGACTGAAGGTAAATGTCACCTTTAGGTTGTGTGTGGCTCCCTATCACTATTCCACCTATCACAATTTGAATGAAGGTTATGGTATTTAACTTTCATCTATACTATAATATCTTTCTTGGTAGGCTCTAGACTCATCACATGAGGGTAGTTTCCTAGTCTATCTACCAATGTGTCAAGTTACCCTATAATGGTGTAATTTATAGGATTAAAGGTGACACTAACCCTTAGAATTTTGAATAATTCTAAGACCATGGTGTATTAAAAATTTCAAACCTTCAACCTTGATAAGTGTTCTATTTCACGAATCTCAATGGTTTAACTTCCCTATCAATTCTACATGAGGTTACTATGGTCACCCTAAACTCATCAAGAATATACCACCTAACCTCTTAGAATCAGATGATGATGAGCCTGATGAAATCATTCTCAAAATAAAAACCTCTGATCCTTTTCCTCATCTCATTTTTTAGATTTCACCTTCTTTGAAGCCCCATTCCCATTAACCACCTGGTAATGATATACCCATAGTCTTAACAAAGACCTAACACTTCATTCATCATGCCACATCTAATGAAAAGGTCATCCCTACTTCTGTAATTGATCTTTATACACCTAACTATGATGATGGTTATACCTTAAATGATCCATTTTTATGAGGTCTTATTCAGGCTCAAGATGGTGAAATCATTCATTATCATTCTTATTTGATTCACTATTTCCATATATATTATCACATTACATCCTATATAATTCATAATTTTAGTATTTTTCCCCTTGTTAATAGGGTATAGATGTTGCACACACCTCTTATTTCTAAAGAACCTCATAGGAGCGTGCTCATGGATTATGCTATGATTGGTCCCTATTACATTGTTAGAGACTAAGACCCATATAGATGGCTTACCTATGAGATTCTTACCATTATCCCTTTACCTTATGTGTATCCCACCCCTCCCTAAGATAAGATGAGTCTAGATCTTATTCCCACTCCCTTTCTAGTTGATTCTATTCCTATTTATCCTTCAATTGAGCCTCATCTAATCTCTCCACTAGCAACACCTCCCCTTGGTTATGGTTTTATCCCTTTATTGTAGCTATCTCTTTTTCCCATAAAATAGGCCAATCAGCCATACTGTGATATTCATAACATTATTGGTCATTGGACTAGATATTGTTCACTACACCAACCTTCCTCGACTTCTATTTCCACTCCTTATATTAGTACACCTATAAAGTATACTAACAAGTGTATTTATTGATTTCACAGCACAAATAATCATTAATCCATGCATTACCATAAGCTTTGACAATATATAGACATGTTGCATCCCACTCTTCCCCAACCCACGACAAGGATATACCATTAAGAACATAGAATGTAGAGAAATATTAGTGAAATAAATATGGAAATAAAATATAGAAAACATAATATAAGAAAGACACAAATTTAACATGGTCCACCCAAGATGGGCTACATCCACACAAAAAAAACCTATTCTTCTCTTTTTTAGTCCAAAAAATGAAGGCATAAACCTATAATACATCCACTAAAATCTACTCTTCACCCACATGTAGTGCACTACCATGATTAAAATGGCCTCATATCAAAGGAGGGTTATATATTAGGGCACCAACGTGATTTATACTATCATCTATGAACTAATAGTA
This sequence comes from Torreya grandis, assembly GCA_037957365.1. Lineage (NCBI taxonomy): Eukaryota > Viridiplantae > Streptophyta > Pinopsida > Cupressales > Taxaceae > Torreya > Torreya grandis. The sequence continues at coordinate 90,933 of JARHVA010004926.1, read as the reverse complement.
AATAGTCTAGACTTACTATGAAATTAAAATATTTTAACCTTGACATGTTTTTCATCTTCCTTATTTTCCTTGAAAAAATGTTGAAGTTAAACAACTCTCCAACTTCTCCTTTATGACTACCTTTGTTAGCATATCTACAAGATTATGATTTGTATGGATCTTTTCTAACTTTAGTGATAACTAAGTTGTATATGTTTTATTCTTCATTAAAATGCTAAGTTATTTGATAAATGAAGCACACTTTGGCTATCAATATACAACCTAAAATCTTCCTGATTCTAATTCAAATATTTTATGAACCATTGCATACATATCATCTCCTTGCTTGATTTTTTAACTATAATATGCTCTTCCTTTATAGTTAACAAAGCAACTATCTTATGTAATTTTGAAATCTAACTGTTTGTTGTGTCACAAATAGTTAATACACAACATGTGGTGCTTCTCATACCATATAAATATCTATCCATGTATACATCAACATATCCTTGTAAGGTAACATCTGACCCTTTATATCACAACTATCTATTAATGGTCCCTCTTAAGTACCTAAGAATCCACTTGACTACATCCTAATCTCCTTTCCTAGATTATTCATAAACTTGTTGATAACCCCCACTACATGAGTAATGTTTTGGCTCATGCACACCATAATATTAATTACACCTCCAATTGCTAAAGCATAGGGAACTTTAGACTTGTAATGATTTCTTCCTGTATTTTATGACACTATTCCTTATTTAGTTTGAAGTGCCCTCCCAAAGGTGTACTCACTAGTTTTTCCTCTTGCATATTGATCCTAACTAATACCTTCTTTATGTACTCTTCTTGAGATAATGACAATTTTATCCTATCTCTTGTTATTCTCATACCAAGTATTTGATTTATAGTACCCATATCCTTCATTGTAAATGAATTTTCTAATTTTATTTTGAGATCATTTATATCCTGCATATTAGAACCTGCAACAAGGATGCCACCTACATACAATAATAAGATAATATAGCTTCCATTATATAATATCTTAAAATAAACACAGTGTCTAGAATGACATCTACTATAACCTTGTTATGTCATTAACATGTCAAATTTCAAATACCACTACCTTAAAGCTTCACTGAGGCCATACAAACTCTTCTTCAACCTGCACACCATTTTCTCCTTATCTTTGACTTTGTATCCCTATGGATTCTCCATATATATTTCCAAGTCCAAGTCACCATGAAAGAAATAAGTATTCAAATCTAGCTATTTAAGGTGCAAATCTTATACTGCTACCAAACTTAAAGCAATTCTTATGGAAGTCATTTTAATAATTGGATAAAATATTTTATCAAATTATATATCTTTATTTTGTGCAAAACCCTTTACAAAAAGATTGGTCTTTTACTTATTTTTGCCTCCATCTTCTTCCTTCAACCTATAAACCCATTTATTTTGTAATACACTTTTAACTATAGGCAACTAAACTAAATCCCAAGTTTGGTTATGTACCAAAGAGTCCATCTCCTATTTCATGCCTTGAACCCACTTATTTCTAGTTTCTACCTTCATTTTTTATTCATATATTTCTATCTCACCACCATCAGTCAATAATAAATAATAAAGTGAAGGAGTGTATCATTCATGAATTCTACATACTCTGGTAGATGTTTTAACTATAATTTTAGGAGTTTGAAGTACTTGTTGTTGTTGTTGTTGCTACACATTCTAATTTTCTAGCACTTTTGGAATTTCATTTCTAATGACTTCATCAAGTACTACATATTTTTTATTTGAATTTTCTTATTTCTTTCCCTACAACTGATCTTTGTACATGAACTTCTCATTAAAGATCATATCTCTACTCTTAATGATTTTGTGATTTTCAAAATCCCATAAATGGTAACCAAAATCATTAACTCCATATCCAATAAAATTACATTTCTTGGATTTTTATTCAAGCTTCATTCTATTTTATTTAGCAATATGGATAAATGCTTCACAACGAATTAAAAGAGAATAGTATACCTTTTTACTTGTCCATGGTTTCTCTAGAATGATATCATCTAAAGGTCTTGAAGGCTCTCTATTTATTAAGTAAATAATAGTATCCACAATATCTACCAAAAATTGTAAGGGCAACATTACATTAAATCTCATGCTCCTTACTTGCTCCATGATTATCTTGATCATCCTTTATGAGACACCATTTTGTTTTGGTGTTATTGGAACCATTTTCTCTCTATGAATCACATGGGATTAATAGTAATTATCAAAATCCTTGTTATAATATTCACCTCTATTTTTTGATTTGACACACATAAACTTATTTCATGTCTCTCTTAAAAAGCGCTTTCCATTTCTTAAAATTATTAAAAACATCATATTTTTTATATGCAATAAACCCAAGTTTTTCTAGTTACATCATCAATAAAAGTAACATAATAAGAAGAGACACCAAGGGATGATACCTAAGCCAGTCCCCATACATCTGTATGTACAAACTCTAACTTTTCATCCTTATTTATCTTCCCAACTCTGTGAAATATATCTCTTTTCTATTTTCCATACACACAATGCTCATAAAAATTGAAATCCACCTTCTTCAAATATGGCAACAAATTCTTTGAGTGGAGAATTTGCATCCCCTTCTCATTCATGTACCCAAGTCTGTGGTGCCATATTTTTGTATCTACTTTTGTAGAAGCTAAATCAATAGAAGATTCAACATTACTAGTAGATAAATATAATGTACCTACCTTCTCTCCTTTTGTTATTGCCAATGATCCTTTAGTGACCTTACATGAATTTTATGTAAATGTAACTGTACAACCCTCACTTCTCAATTTCCCTAATGAAATTAGATTTATTCTCAACTCAAGAACATGACTCACTTATTTCATCAACCATTTGTTTCCATTATATAATTTTATTTATATCTTACCCTTTCCAATAATTTTACTAGATTTACCATCACCCAAATAAACTTGTCCAAAATCACCTTGAACATAGTCTTGAAAATATTTTCAATGGGGTGTAACATGAAATGAATCCCATAAATATAACACCCAAAAATAATTAATATTATCTAATGAAAGGATTAAAGCCTATTAAAACACATCACCTACTATATTTGCTTCTTGATTGTTATATTGTTGCCCATCTCCTTGTTTTCCTTTTTGAGACCAATAATCATTCTTTAGGTGTCATTTCTTCCCATAGTCCCATCACACCAATATTCCTATATATTTTGATCTACCCTTATACTTCCCATGATTCTTTGGGCCCTTTTCTCTATCCTTTTGTCTTCCCCTATTCTCCATAGTTAAACCATTACCTGCTGTCTCACTTGTACTTTTCCATCACATTTCCCTACTAAGAATACCACAAATAACATCATCAAAATTTAATGTGTTTGAAATAGAGATATAATTACTCACATCCATGACTTAGCCATTCTAAATTTCTATAAATGAGAAAATAATCAAAGGATCCCTAACTTCATCATTAAATTTTAATCCTATAGAGCTTAACTAATTTGTGACCATGTTAAATTCATTTAAATGATCAACAACAAACCCACCTTCTAACATCTCCATATTAAATAAATGATTCATAAAAAATACATTGTTGAAGGCTAAGGGTTTTTCATAAACTCTATCCAATGCCTTTATCACATCCTCTATTATCTTTTTTTTTTAAATATTGAAGGCCATCGATGATGTCAATCATAGTGGTATTGTTCTTAGTACCTTTCTGTCAAGAACCTCTCATTATTCATCCTTCATAGTCACTAAATTTTTTGCTATTCCACCCAATAGTAGTAAAAGATCCTATTGATATAGATAGTGCTCCATTTGCATCTTCCATAGCTAGTAGTTTTGGCCATTGAAATTCCCAACCTTAAACTTTCCTCCTTCTACCATTGCTCCCACTCAAACGAGGAACCCTCTTTTCTTATGAGTTTATCTACCAAATAAACCTTTGGCTTTGACACCTATTGTTAGGATTATAAAATTCAAATAAATACTAATAAAATAAAGTTGAAAATAACATGCAAAAAATATAATAGAAAAGAGACACATATTTAATGTGGTTCATCCAATATGGACTATGTCCACATAGAAATAACCTATTCTTATTTTATTTAGTCCAAAAAATGAAGGGATAAATTTGTAATACATTTAATTTAATCTCATCTTCACTCACACATAATGTGGCACCATGATTAAAATTCCCTCATATCAAAGGAGGGTTACATATTAGGTAAAAAATATACCAACATAATTTTTACCATCAAATCTATGACCTAATGATGAATGGTTCAGATTTACTATGAAATTACAATATTTTACAATGCATTTTTCACAAAATTTTCACTTGACCATAGTGGGTGGGGGGGGGACAATCCTCCCACACCCCCCATCAAGAACTAGGAATTATAATAATATTAGGCTCCATTATCTAATATATTCATAAATATGGAGAGGTATATTATCTGTGGCACCAATGTGGTACCCATCACACTAATCATTATTGCATCCTTTAACAGCATCTCAAGGATCACCTCATAACCATTCCTACACCTACTACCCTTCTTCCCATAGGTCTCCCTCATAATAAGGCTCACCCTTATTCCCTCATGGGTCCTCCACCTGTGGTCCCTTTTCCACCCATAGTTTCTTCACCTATGGATTCCCCTTCACCTGTGGCCCCTTCACCACTAGTGACTCCTTCAGCTATGAATCATTTTTGATTGGTGACCCCTTCATTTCCCACAAATTCCACTCCTATTCTTTATCCTAATCATCCCATGCATGATAGTCCTCATGAGCATGATATTTTAGGCATGCCTACATTTTCTATTAAGGAGATTCAATGCAAAGTATTTTCTCAACTTTATTTGAAGATCAATGAGACCCTTACTATAGTCAAATTTCATTGAGACTTATCAGATGTTTTGGATAATGTGTGTGTATAAATATACCAATATTTATGGACATAGAATGGTGTTATTTCATTGCTTTCTTCATTTTATATTGGATGTGTGCTCAATATTTACATTTATCTATCTTATATCATTTGACATTATGTTAATTTCTTATTTATCTTTGTTTCACACTACATATTAGCTATGGTGTCATTTTCTTCCTCAGGTTCTCTTATGGATTATTTTTCATGATTACATGATTTTTCTCTATATGTACATTTATTTATTTTCTCATGATTGTTTAGTAACTTATCTCTATAAAATAGATAATCATTATTGTGACTTGGTTATACAAACCTTGTTCCCCTTAGTCATTTCTTATTTACCATATGATCAATTAACAAACAAGTCATCTCATTATAATTTCCTTTTACCGATCCATCTTGGATATCCCTTTATTCCCCTTATTTCCTTTTAGAAACTAATCATACACATGGTTGAAACCTGAGATAACATGTTGGTTCATAATTCAACCTAAGTGTTTTAGTCAGTCGTGTCTTTGGATACTTAGCTTCCTTTAGCCAAATCCTAAAGCTCATTTGTGTGTGTCACTTTGTCTCTCACGATTTGTCATTACAAGTCCATATGGAGGAGGAATCTTATAAGACATACAAATTCAAAAGCAAATCATTTTAAGAAAAGGTAATGATCTAAAAGGAAACATTATTTAAAAAAAAAATTCAAATCACACTAAAAGACATGAGTTAAGCACATCTCCTTTTTTATAATCAAATCTCAAACTCCACAGTTGGCCTTATGATAGAGTCAATGTCCATTGGGGTGAGGTAGGCCAGTATATTAGAAAAAGGAGAATTTAAAAAAAAAAAAAATAGTGATACCTACTTTATCATGTAAGTACCTAATCTTCATAGTAGATAGATAGATCTATAAGAGGTCCTGAGGAATGGGGAACACATTGTGCGAAGGTAGGTCCATTTTAATTTTATTGTTAAAAAAACCAACATGAGTTAATATTAGTACCTAAATTATTTGCCTATACAACTTTGTGCCTATAGTGAAATGATATCCTTTACACATTGATGGTTACTAATCACTTAGTTTCTTTCTATGTCTTTAGTGTGCCTCATGTTTCCTAAGGTCTTCTCATAATATACCTACACTGTGATTTTTACATTTATTATTTCATTCCCATAATCCTAATATTTCTCCTTAAGAAATAATATTTTGTTCACTAATTACCCTCCTAAAGATTCTATTTGTGACTTGAAATGTAAGACCTTATATAGGACTACACCTTCCTCACAAATTACCAAATTATTGCATTACCATTCCAAACATAACCTTTAACATATTTTACCCATTATTTCCACCTCATTTCTATTCCCTTTGTGATTTGTAGTATAGGACCATGGATAGGACCTGGTCTTCTTCATAATTTTTTTCAATACCTAAGTCATAATGAAATTACATGTGTCAAATTTGAGATAAAGCATGATTGATTATGAGTTACACGTCATCGACATGCTTCCCATCTTGATATAGTATGTTTTATGATTACTTCATTGATATTGCACTTTTATTTTCTTATTTTTTGATTGAATATAAGAATATAACCATTTTTATTAAGTTTTTCATACTTCCCAACTTGAATTAGTGTGATCAATTTAAGCTCATTTTTCCAAATTTTGTTTCTCTTTTATACTTCCCAACATCATTTAGTATGGTTGATTGACTTAAATATTTTATATTTATACCATTTGTCTTTCATGTGCTTTCCATTTTATTACATTTTCATACTTCCCAATGTGATATAGTGTGATTTTACTTTTTTGAATTTGGTGTTAATCTTTTTCATGGTTTAAAAACATTTTGTTCTATTGTTTACCACTTTTCCATTTATTATACTTAGTCATATTTTGTTATTACACATTTCCCATTCTGATACAGTGTGTAGTTCATTTTTTTGTGATTATTTATACTTTTCGAAGTCCTTTTTGCCTATTTCTTTTTTACCATGCATATGTATCACATAATTATATAAAAGAAAACACTCCACATATATTTCTCATAACATATACAATAAATTCTAAATACATGTGTTAGAAATAAATATATCCATGCATCAATAACCACAACCAAATATAACTCATGAGATAAAATCCAATTGCAAAAATAATATATCTCTATATATCATGTGTTTTATAAAATAAAATAGTACAAAGTACAAAATACATATCTCCAACTCTATATTTGGGATCCATCATGCCTATCCCATGGCCTAGTCATGCTGCCCATAAACACCTCAAACTATCCCCTTTACATAGTGCATTGTAATGAGGCAGTCTAGGATCTCAATCCTACTACCTATCCCTATAGGTTGGCAACTTTTTCCTATACCTATCCAAGCTAGATCATGGTAGCCATATGTGTGGATTTATTTTAAGCTAGGGCCTATTAGGCCTATGCCTCTCTTACTCCCATCCCCGCCAATGGCTACAATCCATCCTTGCATGTCTATAATTACCTTGTGACCTCTCACACTAGTCTAAACTAGCCTACCTAAGCTAGATTAGATGATACCATAAGATCATATAGTGTGGTGGGGTTGTATGGTACTAACACCCCATCCAAAATATCATGGTGCACTGCCATGAATAGGGATCCCCATATGATCTCCTTTGTCACATGATTTGAAAAACCAAAACTAGATAGATATTTAGATCATATATACATCTAAATATATATATATATATATATATATATATAGGGATCCCCATATGATCTCCTTTGTCACATGATTTGAAAAACCAAAACTCGATTGATATTAGATCATATATACATATATATATATATATATATATATATATATACCTAAAATCACATATAATTAGTATTTTATCTCAATAATTAAAATTATAACATTTCTTACTAATCTCAATATCAGCAACCACTATCTCCTTATCTGCTCATCCATTGAGCATGGTCTCTCCATCTACTCATCCCTTAATCACCTCATCTATCAGTCACATCCCTATCAATGAAAATTTAGGAGTCACCACTCATGTATGCCATGAGCCTTTCCTTAGTGGTGCCTATTTCAACTAGTTCTATCCTAGGCTGATTATCAAATAATCTTATGCAAACACCCTCATTTATGCTCAATCTCATTAATAACAAATCCATTTATGGTGTGTCTAAGTGGGTCACTTCTCCTCCTACTATAGTGCCTACTATGGTACCTATTACACCTTTACATCAATATCCATGCCCTTTCCTCATTCAGCTATTGACTATCATACTTGACTAGTCTATAGTTTAATATGCCATGACTTAATCACTATTCTCTTGACTGATATTCCTCCTCATCTTCTCCCCCTTAGTTCTATAGCATGTCATGCCCAAAAATAAAGAACTAATAGAGGGGACATTGGGTGTGGGATTCTAAACTTACCTAGAAAGTGTGCCATTGGCTACAAATTTACCCACTAGGTATAGTGGTCTATGATCCTCACTCGAGTTGGCCCTAGTGCCATGGTCTCCCAACTAAGCCAAATAGTAGAAATATATGTGTATGGATTCCAAATTATCTCCACTCATGTGATCATATAAAACACTAGCATGTGGGGAATGACCTACACTACCTTTTCCTATCTCCATCTCATTACTTGAAGTAACTTATCATTGATCACATGGGGCAACTGAAATAGTCGATACACAAGAAACCTCTCATATATTCATACACTAAGCAAAACCACCAATCCCATGGTATTCTTCTCTAGAGATAGTTTCCCATACATATCATGTATGATCTAGACCTAGATGATATGCCCAAAATCATTTAACACCTCTTGATCTAAAATGGACTGACACAAGCCTATCACACATAGTGGTACCTCACCATCTGATTTGTGACATAACACTCATGCTATCAAAAGTTTGATCATGACATTTTATAAGTTAAAAATATATGTAATATACACATCAAATAAATTAACCCTCAACCCTAGGTATATCCTATCTAAGCACATTGCCTACTTGGCTAGTGACCTTCTTTCTTATAAATCATCTAGTGTCCCTATGATCACTTGTGTACTTCATATTAATAGTCTAAGCAATACATGGATGTCCTCTAGTGTGATACCCACCTCTATGGTATCCCCATACAACACCCATAGAAACATGTTGGTCAACCATTCCCATGCTATGAGGAAGATGATAACAAGATCAAAACATAGCAAGATGTGCATAATCTCCATGATACGTCCTAGACTTGGTGTAGCTAGTCTTGCTTTGTCTATGTCTATCAAAATATCTAGCAAATTTGGTAACCATGATACATCAAAATCATCAATATCTCTAACATCACTACAAAATATCAAATAACAAAGGATATATTAGATATCCATGTCATTTATTAATAAAATACATCTTAAAAATTTCAAAAAACTTAGTTGGTTTGATTTAATTTATTCATTTTCTACCAAATTGACCTTTTAACTACTAAATTATCCCTATCCATCATTAGGGATACTAAATCAGCCATATACAATTTATATTAAATTGGCCTCTTTAGTATTAAGTCAACCACCTTTAGTTTTTTATACTAAGTTAGCCTCCTATTACCCTATAATACTATATCAGCCACTTCAAAAACAACTAAGTCAACCCACTGCTATGGAGTCATACCCATTATTTAGATAACTAAATTGACCAATTGTTATGTAGTCAACCTATTAGGTTTCTTACCTTTTGTAGACTAATTCAACCTATTTGACTCTATTCATCTACAATAATGAATTTTTTACCAATTACCATAAATTCCTTAAGTATTTATTGCCCTAACTCTTTCCTACCCTATACCCCATTTTACCCCTAGTGTCCATAAAAATTTATTAGGGCTCATTCTGGTGCCTAGATTTTACCTACTAGTCAATTTTGTATAATTCACTCAATTTTAAATAAAAATATTCAAATAAAAATAATTTTTAGTTGATTACCTATGTTAAACTTGTTATAGCTACTATGCATCCTCCCCATTTCAATTATCTTCTACTCACCATCTTGGCTCTCTGATCTTTCACTAGGTCTATCAGATCTATATTTTCTTAGAATAGTAAAATACTAATGAATTTTATTTGATCCTATTTATATTTTCATATTCAAAATTATTCACCCTTCAAATATTTATCATCAGATCTATTATTTTGATCATATCTTTATCTCTACTAGCTCTTTTTGAAAATCATAAAATTTTCTAGAATCCTAACATCATAGAGAATATTTTCAACTATTATATGTTTATGTTTCAAAATTTTTGAGTTTTTGCTCTTTTTCACTAATCTCTATAGGTTTGCCTAATATTCCCCACATTAGATACATTCACATTTCTTGCATCTCCATCCTTATCTACAACACTAAGGTAAGTAAAGGTATGTGTTTTTCAATTATGTCCTTTAATTTATCTTATTTTATCCTTACTATATTTTATTTAGATTTAGAATTATTTGTCTCCATGTTCCTTTACCAAAGCACCATCTCATGTGATGCCTACATGACACATAATGAGATTCGAGTGGGGAATATGTATACACATAATATTTTCAAACTTTGTCAATTATTAATGATTTCTATCTTGCAAGAACCCATCTAGTCTTAATCTCTTTGAGTGTATGCCTTAAGGGGTACACCAAGAAATGGGTAGGAAAACATTTAGTGCTTCATAGGATTGTTTTCCTTTACTACCACTTGATATATACACACCCATATCCTAAAAACATTCCCATAACCTTTGCTTCCTATTTTTATCCTTCCCTTAGTCATTTACCATCTTCATTATCCTTTCCCTAGCCTAAAACCTATTTTAATGTTTTACATTACATTGTTGACCCCATAATACTTGTACTCTAATTGATAAAACTTATTATGGTCTAGGCTAGCCTCTAGATGACCTATACCATGACCTAATTTATTTTTGTCAATAATAATAGTAGGTCAATTAGGTCAACCTTATCGGCATAAACTTTATAAAATGATTGAGTTTAGTTTTTCCTACATAAACACATCCATTTCATCATTTTAAGAGAAGAGAATAAGAAGAAGAGATATATATTTTGCATTTGCTTATCCATCATTCTACTTCAGGAGTAAGCATAGGGTTTCATACTTTCTTTGGAGATATAAATCTTGTCTTGTGGAGAAGTGTTTTAGATGCATTGATAGGTTGTGTAACCTAGAGTTTATTTATCCTTGTCATCATTATATACCAAAACAACATCTTGTGAAGCACCTTGTCCAAGGAAGAGATTGAGGCTCGATGGGTTCATATTCAAAGATAATTATTCTTACTTTTGTTCCTCCTTTGTAAGAGTAGATATATATGCATTTGTACTTCTTTCCATATATAAAGACTATGTATACATTGATGTGAGTATATGTATTCTATGCATGTTTACTTTTAATGTTTATTACCCCCCACTTTGTACCACAAGATTTTTTGAGCACTAGATTATATTTTGATTTACTTATTACTAGTTTAGTGAATATGAAGACATATAGCCTATTTAGGGTTATTGCATAGTTTTTCTTGGCTAGAGTCTTTGGAACCTTCCTTAGTGATATTATTTTGGTAAGAGATACCTTGGCTAGGTCTAGTGGATCCATCTTAGTCATGACCCTAAATATCTAATGTATCCACAATCAGAAGTGTAAGTAGTATTTATCTTCTCTGAGCTAGGATTGATTTATAGGTAATGTTTCATTTCCCATTGCATACATAAATGACCTAGGTAAACATGATCTAAGGTAAATAAATTACTCTAACATTTATGACCAAGACCTAATATTTTTGGTCAACCTGAGAATCCAAGACTAAATGACATTTAAAATACACCATTATTATAGTTTCCAATTAATCACCTTGATTAATTAACCTAAACCTTCTTCTAATACAAAATTCAATGGATTTTAAATTATCAATTTCCCTAAAAACAAAATTGCAAGATTACCTCACATTAATGACATCATTTAAAAATTTAATAGAATAGGGAGTGGATTTAAAATAAAGTAACTTATGGCATGGCCACTTAGACACTATATTACACCTATGACATGGCCTCTTACACACTTAGCTATGACACACTCCAAGAGGACTAATTAGTGATTTTTTTCCAAATCTTTTCCATACTCTAAAATTGCCTTAAATGGAGTCTCTTACACACTCTTTCTTGGGAAATAATGAGTTTGAGGACTACCTCTCCACCAATGATATTGATCTTAGATAAATGTCTCACATTAAAACTAAAAGTATGTAAATACAAGGGCCATTGGCAATTATAGATAAGCTTTGTGACTTAAACTTATTTTGTAGAAATACATAGAAAACTTCACACTTATTTACGCCAATTCTACATCCATACCAAAAGTAGACAATGGGATATGTTACCCATACATAGATTCAATATTTACAAATACCTCTATCTCTATAAGTCGAGTACAAGCCTCTTTTCAGTCTACCTAAAGGCATAAAATTTGTTTGTTTTATCTTATATTTGGTACCTCATTTGTTAGTATTTCTCAATCCTAGGGATTAGGTTTAGTGTATTACTCTCATGTAATTATTTTGGATATATATTTATCAATAACATACTAACCCCTTTTGGATTCTTGATATACGTAATGGCACTCCTAGTGGGACCTTATGCACCTCATAAACTCTTCTATGACCTCTTCATTCTTATTATAATAATAATAATAATAATAATAATAATAATAATAACAATAATAATAATAATAATAATAATAATAATAATAATAAACCTATTAGTTAGATTAACTCGTCTAATTTTTCTCATAAATTTTAAAAAGTCTATCCCAAGTGAAGCCAATGGTTTCTCTCTATGTTTTAGCAATTTCATCGGTAAAAACATCCTTGAAAATGGTGATTTTTTCTCTATTTCTTATTTTATGATGTTTTTACAGGTTGGTGTAATCAACAAAAAAATTTAGGAAATTGGTGAAAATTTATCTCAAATCACCAAAAAATCACTAATCAATGAAATGTACCTAAAAATGGTTAAAATTCCAAAATGGTAAAAATGTGAGAAAAATGGTTGAAATGCATGAAATGTTGAAAACATCCTTAAAAATGGTAATTTTGTCATGTAATCAGTAACCCAAATTATAAAGGCTCATTCTTCCTCATTTGGGCTCTATTTTGGGCTCCCTTTTTTTAAAACCATGTGTTTCCTCATGAGTTTTTTGAATTTCCAATTAATATATCCTCATGTTACATATTTTTCTCACAAAAATAGACAATATGAGGGTACTAAAATGTTTTTTTGTAGGTTTCCCATCATAAATAACATATTAGCATTATAATTTATTTGTCATAGGTTTTTATTGTCAAAAACCACATTAAAACCTTCTAAAAACTTTATGGCATGTCCTTAGACAAAGAAATGGATTTAAAACTCAAAACAAAGTATTTCCTCCTTTCAAAAGTTTTGATTTGGGTCTAAAAATAACACACATTTAATTTGGGTTTTAAAAATTATTTATTTTTCAAGTCAATTAATTTAACCCACATTTATCATTTCTTCTTTTGCTTCTCAAATTGTGTGTGTTTGTGTGGATCTTACACACATATTCTTTCCTCTTATTTGGGTGAATTAGAAACATGATGATAACCATTTGAATTTATCTTGAGATATTTTCAAAGTATGCTCTTCACTTGACCTTAGTGGTATTCTTTTGAATCAGAATGGTGATATCTTTATTTTGATTTTAGGCTATGTGATTGGGGTGCCATTGCCTTATCACAAGATTTTAGGGTATAGTGACAGGGGTTTATCCCCTAGATGTCATAATAGCTCCATACATCTGATAAATGATATAAATTATTAGGATATGTCATTAAGTCCTAATATAATTCCCCATATAGGGTTTCATGAAAGGAATAAGTTAACTCCCAGTGCTAAGCCATTAGACATCATTATTAAGGAATCTAAGGTATTTTCGATAGGGGATGTATCCCCTAGGAAAAAATTGATGCCTAAATTTATTATTTGATGAATTTTGTGCCCTTTGGGAACCATCTAGAAAGCCAACAAAAACTTTAGATTAACACCCATTGGAGGTAAAACCTTCACTAATACATGAATGCAAAGATAAAAACACCCAAAGATTACCTCAAACATACATAATTTTGAGATAGGGTGGGAATTTCACCTATATTTAAATAAATTTATTTAAAATAATCTTAAAGTCTTCCTCTCAAAGTGAATATATCAAAGGCTCAGTGATTATGATGCACTCTCGATTTATCACTAAGATGGGATCATGTACTTTGAAAATTATTTAGTTGGATGTTCTATAAAAATTCATTATGTATTCAAAACCATTTCAAAACTAAACCAAGTGAAAAACATAATCCATACACACATATGTAATAAAGCATTACACTATTTTTATTTTGAGTTGAAAATCACCCATTCTAGATGTCATATCAAAATTTATCCAAATACACACCCCTCTTTTCTAAACCATTCTATTAGGATATCTAATTTGAACCAAGTTATAGTTCCAAGAAAATTCCAATTTCTGAATAAAAACCAATTCAAAATCAAGGTTTTTTTTTTCTAAACCATGCTTTTTAACTATCAATTTTGAGCTAGTCTCGATTTCAATCAAATTCCTATTTTAAACCAATTCAAAACCAAGGTTAAAATTCTCGTCAAAACCACACTATTATGTTGTATATTTTTAACCAGTCCTAATTTCAATCAAATTACTATTTTAAAACAATTCAAAACCAAAATTTAAATTCTTGCCTAAATCATTGTCATTATACTAGCCATTTTGTTTGAAACATAATATAAATTCCAATTCTAGTTATGATCCCAAAGTCAAAAGTCAAAAGTAAACTATTCCAAAGTAAAAAATGGTCAAAAAATTATCATAAAAAGTTGAAAACTTAGTTCAAAAAACATTGAACACTTACATCCTTTGTGAGACATAGACACTCGAAAGCATTTGATATACTAATATTTATGCACCCTTTGGAAACAAGTTTGATTCACACACCTTTTTAATTTAGATACTTGCATTGAAAAAATTTGATTAAAATTTTCCACTTTGACATTCACATTAATAGACCCAATTAAAGCATTCAATTTATACCAAGGTTAAATTCAAAATCCTAATCAGCTCAACTTTGACCAAGGTCTAGTTACAATCTAAATCAGGTTTATCTTGAACCATGTACCAAACCAATCAAAGTCAAATCAAGTTCATCTTAAACCAAATTCTAATTATTTTTAATCAATCAAATTCCAATCATATCATATATTTCCATTAAATATTCTCACACTTGTTGGTTGGGAATGATGAATTCATGTCAACCATCATTTATTTCATTTGAGTCATACCAGTCCAATCCAACCTATTTGAGACAATTCCAATTTAAGCCAATCCTACCCTGCTTGGGGCAATTCCAATCTAAGATAATTCCACCTTATTCGAGGAACCTTATTTGAGGAAATTCCTATTTAATAAAATTATTCCCTACTTGGGGCCTCAAAATTTAAGCCACTCTGCCCTCTTTAGGGCCAAGCCAAGCTAATCCAATTACATTAGACTTGGTTAGCATAACTAGGTGGCCACCCTTTATGAGTTTTCAATAGGATAGCATAACTAGGTGGCCACCCTTTACATTTTTTCAACCAACCTGGCCCCACTTGTCTTACAAAGTCATCCCCAATACAAAATGTTACATAAAAATTTCAAAATCTATACTTTGCATAGTACTTAACTTGATGGTAGTGGCATGGACATAAAGGAATTTTGACTAGAAAATTCCTTAGATTGGGACTATGTAACCTTTTTTTATGTGATGATTTGTTGGAGCTATGAAAGTGGCCTATACATAGGTGTATTAATAATCTATGAAATTGTAATGGTGAAAGGAGTTATATTCATTTTATAGGCATTCTAGTCTAGCATCACTTTTTGGATCAACCATAGTAGGATGCATAATAGAGCATGGTATCCAATGATTTTCTTAAGATCTACATCATCATTTATGTTCAAGGCTATATTGGTGCTCACAACGCTTATCTAAATTTCTCCACTTAGCTGCTCTATATTATATGCATGTCATTGAGCTTAGAGGCTGGTGATGTAACTATGCAAAAACTAAATATTATAATTTAGAAGGTTATTGTCCTCATTATCCCTAGTATTGAGTGATTTTTGGAGTGATCCATCCTTCTCCTCCTTAGTTTTAGTGTGGTTGGCCATGGTTGCTTTAGTGGTGGTCTCCTTTGTAAAGTCTATGCTATAACTAGCTAAGGAGGTATCCAATTATTACTTCCAATCCAAAAATCTATGTACAACGTATTAAAATTAAAGTGTGGTAACATCAAGAATTATTTGATATTCCCCCAGTAGAGTGATGAGTATGGCAGCCTTGGTCTTAACATATAACCCAATGTTTTGACTACATGGATTTTAGATGATGTACCCCAGTCTTTTATTAACTCAAAGACAAGTGTCTTGAGTCTAAACTAATTAAACATTACTTGGTCCTTGATTTCTCAAGTGACCAACTCAAGATAAGTGTCCTAGATAATCTTGAAAGCTTCATGCAGTTGAGCCTTCAACTCAATATTTTTGGCATTGGATTGATCAATATCCTATTTTAAATAGCTAGACTTATACACAATTGAATCCTAGAATGTTGTAGCACCCTTTAATTGCTTCTTTAATGGTAATATGGAAACATCTAAATATGCTTCCTATTGTAGTGGGAATGCTACCAATATTCCCATAGTAGCTAAAGGATCAGGTCATGACATGGTCACAAGTGGAAGTGAGAAGGTGGTGCACTAAGAATCCATAGTTAGAACATCTTGTATCTAGACTCCTTAGAGAGGTAAAGTCAATTGCTACTCACTTGTTGTAGTTGTAGATGTTTCTTCTCATTTCACCTTCTACTCCAATCATGCTAGTTATTATATAGGGACTTTTGTATTATTACACCATAGTATCTATTGTAGTCTTGATTTACTACATAACATATTCATCTTATTTTCTTTTGGATTCCTTTATTGCTTTCTTGTTGAGATCATCCTCCACAACTTTATTTTTCTTTAGTTCCTCCTATAGCTTCTTCACATGCTCTTATTCCTTCTTTTATTCCTCAATCACAACAACCTTGTCTTGTTTGGCCTTAGCCTATGCTTGTGTTGCTAGGTCAACCTATACCTTGGCTACACTTAATTTTTGTTACTATACTTGAGCCTATTATTTCTATATGGATTCACTTCCATCTTCTTTCTTATTCATTATAAATTCATCATCTTGATGCTATGTGAGATTGGGATCCTTTAGATTTCTTTACTTGTGCTACTACATCTTGTTTTTGTTTATCTTTTTCTACTTTAGCCTTGATAATGATCAAAACATCTTTATCTTTATCTTCATCCATCTTCTTTTGGTATGCCTCATATGCCTTCTTTGATACATCGATAGCTTCTTGTACCTTTTTAGCCACATCAAGATCTTTTTTTTGATTATCTTATACATCTTGGGTTATTTACATGGCCTCAACTTCTTCAACTTGATGACTTTCCTTTTGATCTTACTATTATTGGGCCTGCTCCTTATGGTGCTTCTTTTCTTCTTATCAGACTCATCTTTATACTATGTGAATTTCTTCCTCCCATAAATCCTATTTTTATTCATCTATAGGAAGATATATCATGAGCCCTTTGGCCTCTAGGACTTGTTTTAAAGGTGAAAAATCACATGGCTATACCATGGAGCTAGATAAAAATTATTTTTTGTGCCCCAAAGTAACTATCCTACATTTGGGTAGTGATGAAGTTAAAGGAGGAAAAGGTCGCACTTCTTACACCATGGTTGTCTTGCCAAATGTGCATTCTTTTAGGGTAAGAGAAACCCTAGACTCTCACCAAAATCTAGGTTTGTGCACTAGAGACACCTATGAAATTTTCAATAGTGATGAAAAGATGTCAATGACTATGAAATTGGTGGAAGGTTGATGCTAGAAGAGGTCATCCCTTCTTTATATTTGTTTAACTTCTTTGTACACAGTGTTGATAAAAGTAGATGTAGGGCATGGTGGTAATTCCACCCAAAGACTTGGAGGGATCTTGTTATACACTTCGATCATGCATATTGCCTTCTAGAAGAAGATATCCTTCTCTTCATCCTTATCATATAAGTCACCTATCATATTTACAACCATCACTTGGTAGACCTCCTGTTCATCCATTCCCATTTGAGGCTCTAATCTAGGGCACCTTGGGTTCATCTAAACAAGTTATAGTACTTCTCATATTGTACTTTAATGGAGGTGACAATGATTATTGTTTAGTGGAGGGCTTGCACTTTCCTTTCTACTTCTATGAGGTTATGGATTTTGATTATTATTTCACTGAAGGGAATATTACACTAAGTGGTATGGCTTGGATCAGTATTGCACACTTGGGTATATATGATTTTTGCTTGGAAAATTTGGTCTACATCATGGGCATGGTGATAAAATATGTTAAGGATCTAAATGGTGACCTAGGCAGCTTATGAATGTGAATTAAAACACCTTTCAAGAGTAAAGTGACAACATGTTGTCCTAAGTATTGCATGACAGCTGTTAGCACTTATGGATGTGTAGCAATCAACTCCAAACACTCCTCCCACCATGTCTTAAAATTTCCCTCATGTGCTAGGGTACTACACTCAGGTGTCCATATTAGATTATGAAATTGTTATGTTGGCTAGTAGTCAGTACTATGGTGCACCTCTCTTTCAAGGGACTTTCATTAGGTGAAACCCAACAAAAAGATAAGAAATTGGTACTATAAGGTTTGCTTAGAAGTCATGTGGAAATTTATGATGTTTGTAAGTAACTCCTATATAAAATATTTTGTCTAATTTAACTACTCATTGTAGTGGATCATTTAATGTTCAAAGTCCACCACTCCTTTTGGTATTTGATTCACAGACTTAGTGGTCTACTAGATTTTTTGTGTGATGTGTTTGACCAAGATATGTACTATTTTATCTAGTATTTATTAAAATAGGATTCCTATGGACCCCTAGTGATATAATTCTTTGACCTTCTAAAGGATAAGAGGAATTTTTGTCTTTTATGGAGCAAGATAATCACCTCGTGTAGACATGTCCAAAGCTCAGGGCATTATTTTAGTGTTGATGAGTATAGTAATGTTGAGTCTAATGTAAATGTTGCCATCATTATAGTAGCCAAGAAATATTTGTATAATCTACCCCAAGTCAGAGAAGGTGGGAATGTGAAGTAGGCACTCAACATCTATGTTATGGTATTTATGTGGAGATACAAGAGCCATTAGTTGCCAACATCACTTTGATTTGGTTGGAAGATTTTTTGCTCTACCACTTAGAGGTAATCAATGGATTTAGATTAGTGTATTTTATTTTCCAAAGTACAATATTGACACCTATTGATTCCTTATGATTGTCTATCAAGTTTTTGATGAGATATGAATGATCCATGATATTTGAATAAAAAAATTGAAAAACTTTTTTCTTTCTATGTAGTAGAAATTTGCTCAGCTCATAAAATGTTTTTAAAAATGAAATGTAGACTTGGTTCATAACTATTTGCCTTTATATATTTTTTGCATTTTGGTTTCTACGTAAATGTTGCATTGGGCTATCCCTTAGATATCAACGTGAATTTTTATGTGGAAAATCTTATCTAATCTAGAAACTAAGGTAATTAGTCATTGGTTCATGCATCAAGATATGCCATTCTATTATTTGTTATCCATACTGGAGTATGAATGAATGATTTTGACTGACCACCAATTTGGTTAATATTAGATCAATCAAACATTAGCTCTTGCATTAACTACTTGGGGGTGACTATTGTAGACTAGGATCTTGGTAGATGTGACTTGACCATACATTTCCCAAACTTAATTGCTTAATTTTTCTCCTACTAGCATCAATAATGGCAAACCCAAATTATTTCACATGATTGATACATGTTATACTTGTTATATTAGTTCTAAAATATATTAAAAAGATCATATACAAACACACACACACACACACACAGAAAATGAAACACCCAAGAAAACATAAAAAAAGAGGAAATCCTAATCTACTCAATGCTACTCAAAACCCACTCATTTAGAAAAAAGAGATCAATCAAGACTATTGGTAGTATGTATTAAGCCTACAACCATTCACCTACCTTGGCAAAATAGTTCCCTATATATCTCTCAAAATAATAATTCCTTTCTATGATATTTTATGTATAATGTGAGGCCCTTTCCACCTGATTTGTAATTTACCTAGGAATGCTATGAAGTGACTATCATATAAAAAACTAGTTGATCTTTTTGAAATTATTTATAGAACAGATTCCTATTGTACCATTTTTTATGGATTTACTTATGAACTTCCTATATCTAAGATGATCTGCATCAATACTCATCCATCATATCTAGTTTAATAAGCCTATTTATGAGAGAATCATGATCCCTAGTCTCATAACCATTGAAATGCATTGACTGGGTATCAACTATTCCATCAGTATTACTAATTCAAGCCCATAAACCAACTAAAATGGAGCAAAAATTATAGCCCTCTTATATTGCATTTAATAGGCCCAAATACATGCAAGAATGTGATCTTCCCTATCATCCCTTTTGACATCACAAATCTTGTCAACATCTTGCCTAACATTTTATTAGAAGTCTTAGCTTGGCCATTAGCTTTTGGATGGTATGTAGTAATTTTATGATGAGAAATCATGAATTATTTAGTAAGATCTTTGATGGTATTGTTTAGGAAGTGTGTCCTTAGATCATTGATGAACTTGATGGGGAATTTAAACCTTGTGATGATATTTTCATAAAGAAAATTTGATACATCCTATTCCCTATAGCTGGGTGCCACAATAGCTTTAACCCATTTATTAAATTAATATGTTATATTAATAATATATCAAGATTTATTGAGTTTACTAAGGGGATTGATAGGTCCTACAAAATTGATGCCCCATTATTCAAAAGGTTGTTTAGATAACAAAGGATTCAAGGGCATTTCATCCTTATGGAGTAGCTTACCCATTCATTGACATATGTAAAAATGTTATGCTACTTTATGTGCATCCTAAAAAAGGTTTATCTACCATAACCCACTCTATAATAATTTTCTTTTAGTAGCTTCTCCAACAAAATGAACTCTTGTTATTCCTTGGTGTGCTTCTTATAAGAGTTGTGGTCATTCATGTTCTAGAACTACCTTGCACAGTACTTCATCATTCCCCAAATGATATAAGAGACCATTTATAATATTTAATGGAAAGGCTTTAGTGACAAACTACTTCTTATCCCTTTCTTGGTAGTGCACAGGGAATACTCTTTATTCTATAAAATTAACAATTACTTCAAAAAATTTAGGGATCACATAAACTTGAAATAAATGGGCATTAGGAGATCTTCTTGTATTTATTTTGTTTCTTCCCCATTTGTGATGAGACTAATATGATCTATCCCAACATTTTCTCTTCCTTGTTTGATGTTGATGTGAAATTGAAATTCTTGAAAAAGCATCAACCATATTGAAATGCACCCTTTAAGCATAGGATTATTGACTATGTAGTGTATATTTTGATGATATATGAAAAATTAAAATGGTGTTATAAGAAGATAATGTTGGAATTTATGTAGTGCAAACACTATAGTTAGTGTTTCCATTTCAATCATCATGTAATTTTTTATGTGTCAAACAATTTTTAGCTTATAAAATGAATGGGGTGGTCCAATCCACCTTCACCTAACTGCACAAGTATAGCACCAACTATGATACCATAAGAATCAATGTGCACATAAAATGGCTTACTCCAATTTGGAAAGATGATAATGGGTGTAGTGACCAATATCTACTTTAGTTCTATGAAATTTGCATAACACTTGGAAGTTCAGACAAACTTTGTACCTTTAAAAAGTAAATATTCTAATGGAGATGAAATGGCTGCATATCCCTTGATAAAATTTTGATATTACCCTATATGTCCAAGAAAGGTTCTCAATTATGTGGAGATGATTGATGGAAACATAATAAGAATGACTGAAATTTTGGCTTGGTCCACCAAAATCCTTTCACTACACACTATATGACCTAATAGGACACAAAAAGGTGTAAAAATAAGCACCTTTTACAATTCAAGGTAATGCACAAAGCTCAATATAATTATAACATGATTAAAAACTTAGACAAGTGTTATTTAAACAAAGGTAAGACTACCCAATCATCTAGATATACTTCCAAGAAGTCATGAAGGAAATTATTAAACACAATCACCATTGTTCTAGAAAAAATTGTAGGTGTGTTTTTTAGGCTAAAAGGCATTACCTTGTATGCAAAAGATCCACATTTAATGGAAAATTTTATTTTATCTTTGTCTTCTTTTGTGATGGGTATTTAATGATAGCCACTGAAGCCATCCATGAAAAAGTAAACTTCATGACTTGTGATAGATTCCAAAACCTAATTTATGAAGGGAATAAAAAATGGATCATTCACACATGCATCATTAAAAATTTGATAAGAACCACATACTTTGATATCCCTTATTTTATTAGGCTACACTACCATATGACTAACCTAATCTTCTTTCTCTAGAGGATAGATTATACCTACATCTTGCATTCTATCTAGTTTAGCCTTCACTTTCAACTTCATGTTCGGATTCAACTTGTATGGTTGTTCTTTATAGGTTGTTTACACTCCTTGATTTTTATATGAATTTCACCTAAGGATGGATATAATCCTCAAAATTCTATTTTTTTTTGAGAAACACATCTTGATAATCTTTTAAAATTTGCATAGCTTCTAAAAATTTGGATTCAGTCTAATAGTCACCTATATGTTTTGGTTTAAGAATCTCCTTGCTTCTAATATTTTCCACATCCTTTTTAATAGGTCACTTATAGATATTACACTTTTACTCAACAACAGATTCTTATAGAATTCTTTGCCCTTCCTACTCTGGAATTTGTATGTTGTGCATCTTTTCTTCTTTAGTGGGTTCTTTGATTGGATCCTTTAATGGTTCTAATAGCCATTTAGGTTTAAACAAATTAGTCAAATTGATATCACCATTAGTATCTAAATCTTCCATTTCCTCCTCTTCATCATGTATTTGGTGGCATAACTATATAAGATATTTTTCTTCCATCTTGGCATTTTTATATCTTTGTAATGTTATATTTAGATCATAGAGTGTGTTCTTATATGTAATAAACTCTGTCACAGTGCTTAAATCTTCTATGCACCCATGGCATAGGAAATGTTTGATTTTCAATAATGCATTATGAACCAGAGGATTCTCATCTTAAAACACAAAAGTTTATATGAAGTTTCTCTACACTTATGTCCAATGCTTTATCTCCTGCCTATGTTCTTGATGCATATACCAAGATGATGGTAACGGGGCAAGTGTATAATGAAATATATGAATGTAGTACTTAGGTACCACACAATCTTTAGTCCAAACCTCAACACATTTATGAATATGGATTTTAGGGCACTCACCTTCCTGAAAGTAAGGCCAATTACTTTTGATGACCTACAATAGTTGAAATATGTTAATCACAAATTTACATGCATCATCCTAATTGAGCTTATCATCTCTATGAATTATCCACCATGTTGCTATAACTCCTTTCAAAGTGTAATTAAAGGTAATGACCTACTAACTGATTGTATGCATATGAATTTTTAGTTGTATAATGAATTGATTGATATCCTCTATTACATAATATGAAGGAAGTTGTATTTCTGTAGTAAAAACCATTCTCATAGGCTAGATTTCATGATCACCATGAGCCTAGTTGAGTAAATACGTATTCAAGTCTTCACTTATAGACAAATTTATTTCCCAAGGTAAGTCTCCTTCTTTGGTTGGATCTATATAATCATGTATACGATCATCTATTTGATAGAAAAAAATCAACTTTTGAGTGAGTAGGGGATTTAGAAAACATGGACACATAATCCTCTATGACAAACTAAGGTGCCAATAGCTGAGTAACTACTAATTTTGGATTCCATTAATTAGATGTATTCAATGGTTGAGTGATTAAAGACCTTACCTAAGGTTTATTATGCTCATACAATAATTTAAACTTAGCTATGCACAAAGATTTCGAGTTTTCCTCATAATTTACACTCATCTAGCTAGTTTCTTGTGAAATGTAAGGGAAGTATAGTTCAGTGAAAATGATGTAGGTCTTGTGAACTTTATGTAAAGGAATGACTACAATTTCATCTCCCTGATGCACCTCTAATTGATTTTTCATAGTATTGATAGTCATTTGATCATCATATGCCCATTTATTACCAATCAGTGTACGGCAATGAATTGTTTTTGTCCTCATATTGATGACTTCAAATTCACCTCATAGGCTCAATTCTATAACTTTGATCTCAACATCTTCTAACTAGCCAATGGGTTCAACTTATCCATATTCTACTAAGCTTAGATTACTAGGTTGTAACTAAGAACTAGACATTAAATCACCTTCCATGTAGACTTAGTAATCATGTTGACCATGCTACCAAAATTAAAGACATCATTTAGAATTTCATATCCTATAACTTTAATGTCAATTTGTGCAATCTACATCCTATGGATTCTTTGTTTTACATACCAAACAAGTTTTTCTATCTTTTATTTCCCTTGTTGCACACACTCTAGTAAATTATGTAATAATTTTATGATGTTCTAAGAAATGTCTTCATTACATAGAGTACTTAGAAAAATCAATAAATCTATCATCATAAAAAACTCTATCCTAGTGCATAATGCACATAATCTAACCATACATTTGGACATCTATTGCTACATCATATCCTTCAGTAGTGTCTTGGTGTTAAATATTTTTCAACATCTAAGTAGCTTCATATATGAGCCACTTTTCTATAGTTAGGTCTAGGTATTTATCCTATTTTCATTTCTAGATTCCCTATTCCTAAGTAATTTCAAGAGGAGGCAATCCTCTCTCTATGTGTTGATGTCTTGTAATGGTATTCATAAATGCATCCTTCCTAGGTTGCACATTCACCATGTTAACATTCTTAATGATCCTTTCCTTTCTTTGCTTTTCCAAAATAGGATAATATTCTATCTCATGTTACTGTTATAACATAAAACATGCATATTAATATTATATTTGGGTATTCAAAAGGTAATTTCATTTCACATGGTTATAATCTCTACATAAGTAACATTATCAAGGAGGGCATTGGTAATTATTTCCTCTACCACCTTGCTAACCCCCTCTATATCCTCTGCTAGATCCTCCTCTATTCAACTGATAACCTCATTTATAACATCCATATTGATGTGTTTTATTCTAATGCTAATGCTATTGGGTATTATATCCAATTCTAAATTACTATTATGTAACTAGTGGAGTCTAACTAGTTTATTATTGCTATGTCATTCCCATATTCGAAGGTGCTGAGTACTAGTATTATGATGATGGTGGTGTCCAACTTGGAAAAAGAGGGGTCCATATGACCAAAACTTGAGGCTAGTATTGAGGGTAAATAGGAATCCATTATGGACCTACTTGGTTTGCATAACCCTTATCAATGTTTGGGCCTGGAATTGTCTACTTCATCGAGGATATTTGCTATGCAGTGATGATAAATACATTCTTTGTGATTTATTCTTTAATATCCTAAAAATACCTATAATTATTTTCATCATGATTGTATGAATTAAAAAAATTACAATACAAAATCTATGAGCTTTTGACATACTATTGTAGAAGTTGGCACTATGTTGTTATGTGCCCTATTACTCTATAGATTTCACATAACTATGTCTTGACCTTAGGACAATTATTCCTATGATGTCTTTCTTTCCCAAACTCCATGCACCATAGATTTATATTAGGTTTATTTGATTCATGATATTTTCCCATGCTATTCATAAAATCTTACAATGTTTTTTCAGTTTTAGAACCCATTATGGGAGCTTCCCAATAATCTTCAATTTTCTCCACATGAAGAGTAGCAGCTCGAACGACTACCTTAATAGCATATTGGGCCTAGACTATATCAAACTTTATTTTGGAATGTAGTGCTTTGATAAACCATTCAAATTTATCTCTATCTTCTAAAATAAACTCCATCTTATTTATAACATCTGAGAACTTATGATCATAATCATAGACTAATTATCTTGACTTTTACCTAATCTTCTTTAGGTCTTAAATAGTCTGACTTGTACATTCTTGATTTTAAATTCTATAATGATTCATTCCTTAAAATTTGATATATTTTCTTAAGTGATATCTATATAATATATATATTTAAGGTTTCTTCCATTTAGTGCCCCTATTAATTCAAACTTATTTATATCCTCATTATTTATACCCTTAGCTTACCATCTCATCTCACATGTTAGTAAGTACTACTCAGGGTTCATAGACCCATCATTTATTACTAAGTTAATAAATGCTCCTAAAATAACCATATTATAAATTGGAGTTAAAGAGATCTACTATAAATCTATTATAGTGGGTGGCTATGTTCTGTGTGATCCTACTTATGCACTATGAATATATACCTATGCATTAGGAGAGTCAATATATGCACTCTATTTTTTTTGTTTCTTGCTTTTATATGTTTGGTTTCAATAAATCCTATGGCATTCAAAACCTTACAAATTAATGATATTTTAATTTTATTACCCCAACAATGCACTTGTTCTAAAAATGGACCTTTCCAACTACTATATGTATATTCTTCTAGTTAAAAATTTCTACTAGAATATAATAAAGTGGGTTGTAGGGATGTGTGCTCTTTTGGTCAATGATTATATCGTGCAACTTCTCCTTCTAAGATTGAAACTACGATTACTTTGTGACTTTTTTCTAATTATTTACTTAATACTTCATGTCCTTTTAGTAATACCCATTCTTGTAGCTACACACTACATCTATCATCTAATTGATCTACCTCTACACTATTCTCGTCTTCATCCTCAAACATCTCTTCTTCTTCATGTTCTTCATCACTTTTTTCTTTCCATCAACATTTGTATTCTTCTCTCATCTTGTATTTATTCATCTCTTTCTTCTCATTTATCATGTCTTCCTACTTGTTATTCATCTATTTTACTAATACTCTTAACTCTACTTGTAACTACCTAGTTATTTTTCTATTTACTCCATCTATTCTATTATCTTATCTTACATTCTAAATCTAGATTCTTATTTTGATTCTTCTTCCCTTGAGTATCCATTCTATATTTAGGTCTAATCCTTATCTACTCATGTAATCATCATTCATTGTCATGTCTCACACACCCTCATATGCTTGAAGAGACTACTCCATATTGGCTAAAGTAGGTACCATGGCCTTGTCCACAACCAACATCTTCAAAAGGATAGGTAGTCACTACAAAAATTTCATTTGAATTCCTCTAAAAAACAAGTCCTTCACAACTTTGAAAACTATGTATCCTTGTATTGCAAACTCAATTATATATATGTCTAATGTAGTAACAACCTAATGATCTATTACTATTATCTAGTTAGTTTTTAATCATTACAAATGGTCTATATTTTCTTCAGTCCAATTTATAGTTTCTTTCACCATTGGGTTAAAAAGATAATATTCTAACCATGTTAACCAAATAGATAAAAATTTAGGCAAATTACACCAAAAAATTTCATAAATTTCTCCATAAATATGTTCTCGAATGATCTCTTAAATGGTAATACCATCCCTTTTTATTCTTCTTCTAAAAAGTTACATATCCTTTGGTCTAACCATATCTCAATATCTCTTTACCCTGATAACCATCTTAGCATAATTCCATTCAAAAGGATTTTTAATGCTCACTGCACCATTTTTAGCAGAGGTTCTTTAAGCATCAAAACATGATAAGGATGAGGATAGTTATGATATACTCCATGTGCATATAATAGTTTATTATATAAAGATAAGAATTTGGACGATAGAAACATAGGAAGTAGTAACTATCTTGTGCTATTGAGGAACTAAGAATAACCAACATTGCATAGACTAAAATAATGCATTCAGAATAGGAGAGACATGCACATCTTTACAATCCATGTTATTATACTAACAAATTTATTCCAATACATTCCCTTTACATGTATCCTTGATTGGGGGAATTCATCTAATGTTAATCTAACTCATGGCATCTTGTGATCCTAAACCTATTCCATCATGGCCATTCATATGTAAAAATGTGATATATCAACTCATCTAGCTTAGTAAACAACTAACCCAATTTGCATCTACTTTTGACATTTAATCTATTAGTTCATAATCTAATCTAGTCTTAGAGCAATATTAAATCTAGTCATTGCCCCTCAAATGGACATTATCTATTAAATACCAAAGTGTTTCCAAGTATAATAACTAATTGATCAAGATATGTCATGATCCACTTTTCAAACACAATCAAATATGTTCACTTCTAGAAAAAGATCAAGACAATCAATCCATCTTCAATGTTTTTATCAGATCACCCATATTTGATGAGTTAATATTTGATAAGTAGCCCATTAAATAACCTCCCATATTTAATGATCCTCTGACAAAACCCTCCTCGATAATCCCATCTTTAAAGAAACCATTATTTACCAATAGTCTAACTTTCATTTATTTCCTAAAGTCCCCCATTTCTAAAAAAAATATTCAACCCAAATCCTTAATTTCCAAGTGAAAGGTGAACAAGGTGCTTGTGGCTACCCTTACATCATAAATATGTTCCATTTTAGAACTAACATTATTTTCAAAACTAATATTAAAATTAGGTTCCATTCTAGAACCAATATTAGATTTTACATTAGAATCATAATCAACGTCAATATTTACATTGGATTTAGATCCCTTTGAGATATAATCAACTTCAAAATTAGAATATATTAGTGGATATCACAAATTTGGATATACACTTCTAACATATCCACTTGAGTCTGAATAAGATTTATAATCAACATACATTAATATTTATTCTAACATCAACTAAATACTTATGGTAGATCCACTTGAACACATTTATGATTCTTCTAGGATGTTAAGGATGTTTTATTCAGCATAGATAAAATTTATCCCAGTATCTTCTATGAGGGTTGTGCTTCCTTATACCCTTACACTAATATTACACATGCTTTTACCATTAACCAACCTAACCATTATACTAATATTACACCATCCAAAAACATCGATTGGGATTGATAAAGTCACACTATTAAACTATTTATATGCTGACATCTTGATGGTAAAGTTCATGGGGTTATAATATATGATTCAGGTATAAAAATAATCTCCTAGTGAAATAATATTTGAGGTTCTAGAGGAAAATTAGAATAAAAAATAAGAATCCTTGATTAAGGCATTAAGGGACAATAAAAATTTATTATCAATGTCCCTTAGTGAAACCTTATTAGAGGTGTTATTGAACAATCCAAATCAAAATAATCAAGAGGAATCAGTTGGTGAAAACCTCTTTGAGGCACCAATAAAAGAGAAAATTATTTATTCATTATTTGATGAAAACATCATTGAGTCAACATCATAACAATCAATCATCTAAGGATCATTTAGATTGAAACAACTCTCAGGCCTAAGGAACATAAAAACACTATGGTCCTATTGAGATATTTTTTTGATTTATTTGGCCCCACTATAGCTAAAATCTTATTTAATTTGGAATCAACAATAATGTGTGTGATTAAGAATCCAAATATTTATTTTTTCCCCAATAATTATACATTTCATTGTGATCCCAATATTTATTTAATACATACATTCCATTATCCAATTAGATCCTTATTCCAATGCCTATCCTTATTTACCCTTGTTGGTAGCACTTTTTTTTTCTAGAGGCTAAATAGACATCTTGTCTAGAGGTTTGGAGGAAGCATAATCAACAACTAATGATGAGCATGATAACAATAGTGTAGTTCATAGCCGAAAAACCATATTAGTAGAACTACTATTCCAAACAGGTATTGGTTAGATAAAAAGGGTCCACGTTATGCAGCTCATAATCCTCCATTGAGTTGAGATGCTAAAAAAAAAATACAATTAAAAATACAATAAAGATAAATAATTTGTCCAATGATGAAAACCATGTTTTTTTTTTCTTGGGAAAGTACCATGATGAAAACCCAAGTTTATGGCATCATGTATAAATATTTTTTTTATTAGTAATTACCTTGACACTTGGGGGAAACCTCATTTGTATTAAAAACCATTCAATTCCATGCATTTTGTCCATTTAATCCTATTTATCCCAGCTTATCTTACTATGACCCTTAGTTTTTCCATCTTAATTTTGATATAAAATTAGAATATATATTGAGACCTATTTGGGAAACATTATGGAATATTACCTACATGACACTTTAACAACTACACACATTTGGTTCTCACGTGACATAGTATTTGAAGTCTCCTTGTCCCTTCCCTCATTGTCATCCATTATTATCCAACATCATCCATTTATTTGTCATTTATTTTTACCTCCCATTTTGGTTTAAATGCAATGGCATGAGGTCCATTTTGGACCATGTAGGTATCATTTAGTTTTTGTGGTCAACTTGACCACCCCATTTCCATGCTATCACCATTTTGAGAGAAATATATTCCATGTTCTTGTTATAGTGTGAGAATTTTAAGCCACATTCTCTCCATTTTTTTGAGTAATCTAAGCCATGTTCTCTATATTTTGTGAGTAATCTAAGTCACACTCTCACCATTTTATTAAAATTTCAAGGTATGGTCTCAACATTTTTCAAGTAATCTAAGCCATGTTATTACCTTTTATGAGTTTTTAAAGTGATGTTATCTCTATTTTTTGAGCATTTTCAGCCACACTCTCACTATTTTGTGAGAAGTTTAAGTCTATTCTCTCACCATTTCATGAGTTGAAACATTATACATATTTTAATACTCCATTGATTTGAGATGACAATAGACCAAAACCATTTTAAAACATTCCAAAATATTAAAACTCAAAAAGGACTTAAAATATCCATGAGAGATATAAATCCATAAAACTAAAAAACATTTTTATTATCTTAAATCTAGAATTTATCATTGATTTTCATTGAGCTACTCTTTTTAACAACCACTAGGGTGTGTCCTTCCCAAGTATGGCAAACTAGGGTAGATTCATTATTGGTTTCAATCATTTTAATGAGCTTGAGATGTGATGCTCCCTTGCATGTATATTTTCTTTGGGACACCATCTAATTTATTATTCTCATTGAGCCTTCACACATGAAATTCGACTTGGTTAAACAATGAGATGCTTTATATATCTTTTTTTTTCAAGTTTGTGTGTGTGTTTACTTGTTTTATTGTTTTTTTGATTTTCATGGTCTTTTCCTTGACTCAGTCCATTGTGACAATAGGGTCATCATCATGGTTCTTCATATCATGTAATTGTACTTGATTCTATTGATTAGCATACACCAACATTTTTAGAGGGTAAAGTTTAGGGGCTATTCAATGTTAATTCATGAATATTTTAATTTTATAAATTGGAATTTTGATATTTTTAAGTGGTGGTGAATAACATGGATTTGCCTAAATTATCTAGGTGTAAGTTAATTTTCCAAGTTGGCTCTACTACTATTTCAAATAAATTTCATATCTATAAATATAATTCACCACTTCATCAAAAGTCAATATGAGCTTATTCACCATTATATGTAAACATTCATCCCTCCATATACTCATAATGATAACTATTAGTATCAAGAAAGGGATGAAGTAAGTGTTAGGAGATGATGTTAAATGATATCATGCTTTCAAGTGACACCAAAGCTGTCGAATGATAGTAATGTTGTCAAATGACAACAATGATTCTAAATGAGAGAAATGATGTTTCTCAATAGTAATGCCATAAAATGATGGCAACAATATCAAATAATAATAATGTTTTCTAATGAGAGTAATGGTATCATTTAATAATAATCTATATCATTCGACATTAGTGCTGATTGTGTGTGTCAACATTATTATCATTTGGTAGCATTGTTATGAAATAATATCATTCCTATAATTTAACAACATTGTTATAAAATGATAAAAATTTTGTCATTCATTAATATTATTATCAAATGACATCATTATCTTCATTTGATAGAATCATTATCAAATAATAATATATCTATCATTTACTATCATTATTTTCATTCACCATCAACTCTATTGTTCAATGGTGAAGAGGTGTGATCCACATAAAAATAAGGTGTAGTCCATCTACAAGTTTTTTGTATAGTCACATGCCTATCTAGATTATGTGCCCTATTATGACTCATTTTTCCATTTGTCTTCTGACCTAAACACCATCTATTAACTTTCACCATATTTTCAAAACTCATACTTATAGATTCACCAAAAAAACCCTAGTTAATTTCTATATGGGCCACTAAAATTTACCCTATATTTCCATCATTGTTTTTATTATTAGTGTGTTGTTGTCAATTGTCTATTGGATCAGGGCTTAGTCCTTATTCACATTATAGCCCAATCATCATGATTTTTTATATCATGATGCATACCATTTTGTGTTAAAATAAAGTATTGTAGTTTTAACAAAATATCATAATAAAAATATCCTTACCTACCAATCTAAACTTGATCAAATGAATCACATGGATAATATATATGCTACTCATGACACAGCTAAAAATGAGCATATAAAAAAGTCATAATATTCATTTATCACTTTTCTCCCACTTCTTAGGAAAACTCGTTGTCTTAAGGTCCATTTGACTATGTATGAAATGCTTAGTTATGTTCTATTTAGGTGGTCATCTCAGTGACCATTATCTCATTATTCTTTAACCATTAATGTGTTCTCTAAACATCTCTATCATTACTTTATGCATCATTATGTGCCTAGATTTGTTGTGGATTATTCATTATTTAAATAGTAACTGTACCATTGAATTTTCATTTTCACTTGATCATCTTTAATTTTTGTAATAGGTTACATCCTTTAGTTATGTTTTTTAATCAATTAATTTCTTAAAAAGAAAATTTTCTTGATAGGGACAAACCATTTAGACTAATCAATGATCAAATCTACCCTAAAAGGGTAAACCATTTAAATCAATCAATGATACAATCTACCCTACTAGGGGAAATAATTTAATCAATGATAAAAAGCACCGTACTATATAAAATCATTAGTCAATTATGTTCTCCTCTTTAGATTAGTTCAATTAATCCATCTTTCTTCTAATTCCAAGCTTGCAAATTTCACCCTATTTGGGGCAAGTCAAAGTGTGCTACTTATTTTGGGATATATCCTTCTCACTTCCCTACATCTTCAGGTCAATTCAATTCTATTATTCTCAGATATTGGAAATCAAATTGTGTAAGCATTAGCTTATTTGGATTAATTTCATTCATGGGTTAATTTATCCCATTATTGCTTCTTCCTCTCTTTTTCAAGAGCCCATCTACATATTTTATCCCAACATGCCCTCTTGAGGGGGCATCATAGATCTATAATTATTTATTAATCTATTTTTTCAACTTATTAATGAATCTTTCATTATTTTAAAATACGTTACTTTACCTTGTCTCTTACAATGCTTTCTCAAATAGGGGGAAATTGTATACATTTCATTTTGACCACTTCTATGTATAAATTAAAATCAAAACAATTTTATGCAATCACACAAAAATTTTATTATAAATCATAAATGGATCCAATTTACATGAAAAAACTACTAATTTAGTCCAAATTCATAACAACATGTTCCTCACTGGGGTAATGTATTGTAACATTCAAACAATCTTATCAAGTGCACCCAAATTGAACCCAACCAATTGCAAGTGTTATTCTATGACAATTAAATTAGCATTTAATTATACAAGTAACATTATAAATACACCATTTTTCTAATTTTAAATTAATCACATTGATTAATTAACCTAAACCTTAATATAATAAAAAATTCCATGGATTTATAATTATCAATTTTTATAAAAATAAAATTACAATATTACCACACATTAGTGACATCATCTGGAAAGTAAATGGAGTAGGGAGTGGAGTGAAAATAAGGTGGTTTATGACATAGCCACTTACACACTCTCTTACACCTATGATAGTGCCTCCTACACATTCATCTATGACATGGCCTATGACACACTCCAAGAGGACTAATAATTGATCTTTTGTAATGAAGCTACTTAGAATTATTCACAATAATAGAATAATATATCTAATAATTAAGAACGTAAAAAATAGATCCGTAATAATAGTTGGTGAAAGCAGGAATAATTGACTATTATGACTGAGCCACTTTGAGGGGAACCTCAAAAACAATTAAATAATAACAAAATTCACAATATGATCCTTTAAGACTAACTACTACCTCATATATAGTCCAATTAGCTATGGTTATTCCATAGGTTGGCCTAATAATAACATATTAAAATGTGACAAAAATATAAAATAGGTATATGTGCCACAAGTTAGCACACATGCACATGCCAAGGATAAGGGTGTATCATTCCCCTTCCCTTCAACATAATAGTATCCTCAATGTTGAATCAACCCTAGGTGTTTCTATATGAAATCTTCATCCTCCCATGTTTTATATTCACAATGTAGATTATTCCATTTGATCAAATACTCCTAAATTGATCTAGTATATATTTTATTATTGTACATTTAAAGGATCAAATTAGGCTCTAAAATAATTATACCTTCCTCATCTAATTCCAGTGATTCAATCTGAGTAGAAACTATGCGGCCAATTACTTTCTTTAGGAAAAATACATGGAATATCATATTTATGCAAGTGGATTGGATGAATTCTATCTTTTAGGCCACACTATCAATTTTATGCAAGATCTAATAAGGGTTATAATACTTAAGGGACAAATTTTTATTCTTTTTATGTTGATTCAAATAAATTTTCATATATAGATGTAATAACATAAATACCTAATCACCTATGTCAAAATGCCACTCATTATAGTGTTCATTTTCTTTTTGTTTCATGTGATTCTGAGCCATGGATAAATTTTATCACAAACTGGGAAGGACCTCTTACTGATTGTGAATGTGTTCCTCAACATATCAAACCTTGGGATGGACCTTCAAGGTTTAAGTGATGTATGGGTGGGTGATATCCATATAAGGACACAAAAGGAGATATTTTGGATGAACTATGAATAGAATTTTTATATCACCATTCGACAAATGGTAACTAATGAACCCATTTTTCCTATTCATCATAAATAAAAAATGGATATACCCTTCTAGACATTTGTTGACTAACTGTATTTGTCCACTAGATTGAGGATAATAGGATTAACTATGATCCAATTGGGTACTCAAATATGCAAATAATTTAGTCCAAAAATTACTAGTAAATATGGTATCTTGATCACTTATAATGATCCTCAGAGTACCATATAATTTTTGGATAGTATTGAAAAAAGTAGAAACTATTGTACTATTAACAAAAGGTTATGATAGGGACAAAAAATGAGCATACTTGGTGAGTTGATCCATAACTACCATGATAACATTTTTAACCTCAAAACATGGCAACCCAATAATGAATCCCATGAAAACCTCATCCCAAAATTAGTTGGGAATTGATAAAGGCTAAAAATTACACGACATATTAATGATTTCAACTTTGTTTTGTTGACATATCATGCATTCTATCACATATTTTGTAAGCCCCCTTTAGTCCTTTCCAAAATAAATCTTTCTTAATTATATGATATTTTTTCAAAAATCTGGAGTGACCTTCGAGTGGAAAGGCATGAAGTTCCTAAATAATTTTATGCTTGAGGAGAGAATTCTTATAGAGGTATAATATATATATTTATACCATAATGTGTTCCCCTTTCTTATAAAATTTTTAGATTCATTGGAACCATAATAAATATTATGAATCAAATCCTTAGTAGCTCCATCATTCCCCCATTTTTATCCTGATTCCTCTAGCCAATCTACCTACCACATGGTCATGGCACATAATAATGCCTCAATAGATTCATCCTATTGGGAGAGGGCATCTACCACCAAATTCTCTTTTCCTTTCTTATACACTATTTCAAAATCATAACCTAACATTTCAGCCACCCATTTATATTGTTATTTATATGAAAATCATTATTACAAAAAATATTTGAGGATAACATAATTAATCTTTACTTGAAAGTGATGAACTATTATATAAGTTCTCCACTAATTAACTACATGTAAAATAGCGATAACCTCTTTCCCATAGATTGGTTCGGGCATATTTTTTAATTTTAGTTTTTAATTTAAAATACTATTGGTCTACCTTATTTCATGATTATAGACCCAATGCTATATCCTAATGTGTCACATTCCACAACAAATTTTTTTGAAAAATTAGGAGTAGCCAAAACTAGAGTTGTGCACAAAGACATGTTCAACTATTCAAAAGTCTTGGTAGCTAAGTCAGTCCATTGGAAGGAGTATTTATTTAATAAAGAGGCTATAATTATACCATAATTTTTGACAAACTTGTGATAATAACCAGTTAGTCATAGAAGTCTTAAAATGTTCTTGAGGATTTTGGGAACTTTCCACTCTATCATCACTTGGATTCTTTTAGGATCAAATTTTACTCCTACATGTGAAATAATATGACCCAAGTACTCAACCTTTTATACACCCAAATCATATTTGGAAGGTTTGGCATAAATTTGGGTGTATAAAAAGTTGAGTACTTGGGTCATATTATTTCACATGATTCAAATGTTATTCCCATTATTATTATAGATTAGGATATCATAAAAAAAAAACTAATACAATATTTCACAACATTGTCCTAAAATTAATATTCATCAAATTTTGAAATGTAGATAGTGCATTTATGAGTCCAAAAGGCATGGCCATAAATTCATAATGGCATTCATTAATTATAAGAGTGGTTTTAGGTACATCCTCATTTCATATTTAAATTTTATGATACCCAAAGTGAAGGTCTAACTTGGTAAAATAAATAGCACCATGCAATTCATCTAGAAAATCATCAATTACTAGAATAAGAAACTTATCTTTGATGGTGTAACTTTCAAGTTATATGTATTCTAGGCGCATCCTCTAAGTGTCATATTTCATACACACCATGACCATAATAGAGGAACATGCACTTTGATTGTGTCAAATGAATTTTTACTCTAACATCTCATGTACCATATTTTTAATTTCAATCTTATAGCCATAGGGATAACTGTAGGGTTTGATGTTGGGTGGTGTACTTACTAGAATGATCTTGATAACATGATCATGCATTTATATTGGAGGAAATCATTTTGAAATGTCACTAAAAATAACATAATGGTCATCCAAAATCCTTTACAAATCAATATGTGTAGACTCCTTGGTTGGTTGAACCTCTATGGAGATAAATGTATCATAAATCCCTCAACACCTTTTATGAAAATATTCATCATCTAATGGGAACTAACTAGTTGTGGATATTTAGCATGTAATCCATGAAATTAAAGGTCATACCTTCTAAATATAACTTCAAGAATATCTCCTATAAATTTATCTCAATAGTGCCTCAAGTGGTGATCCATTTCACTTCTAACACTCCAAAAATAATGTCATCTCTTTCCATAATAATTTTAAAAAAATGGAAATATAACAAGTAGTCTCCCATATCAAGCTTAATGCTATGGTATTTTTTAGAATGGTTGATTGTACCACCATCTACAATCATGACCTAAAACATCAGAGCTAGGTAAATGAAATAGTTCAAATGAGTATCCAACTTACTATTGATGAAGTTATGTGTACTCCTAAAGTTAATTAATATAGTAATCTTATATTTATTTTAAAAAACCACCACCTTAAAAATTTGAGTACTAATTCCTAAAAGTGCATGATAGGAAATAGTAGGTTGAGAATTTTTAGATTCATCCTTAGGTTCTTCCAAACCTAATCTCGAATCCTTATCATCATCTTCTTCCTCATTATCACCTTTTATGTAAAATAACTTATTTTTATCACATTGATGTCCTTTGATCCAGTTTATATTACAACTAAAACACAAACCTTTTACATGGTTTTCGTTAATTTGTTGAGGGGTCAATCTGGTAGGCTAAAGAAATGATGGTGCTGGGAGAGTGTTTTCATGGAAATTAGTGAAAGGTATTCATACAATTATCTATTTTTAATCAACCATACATGCACTTGGTATGGATTCAAATACATTATTGGAATTAAACATATGAACCTACAATTGGATGTTTTATTTAAGGCCACCTAAAAATAGGTCAATCAAATTTTACTCAATGATGCCTACCACACAAAAGGAGATATTCTAAAATTTATGAATGTAATCCTTTATAATACTAGTTCAATGTAGCTTGGCTAGTTAGTTGAAGTAGTCTTCAGAGACATTATTATGATAGTGGAGTTATAACTCCTTAAAAATTATTGATCATGAAACTGGGACACCCTTATTTTTATTTTGAGCATGTGACCAATGATACCATATCAAATAATTAAGTTATAGATATATATAGGTCATGACCACATTTTTAATAGGGATTCTGATGTAGATCAAATAAATTTTCAATTTGAGTAATCCATGTGAGTGAATCCTTATCATCAAACATGTACAAGTCTACTTTTGTCAGCATCAGCTTCAACCTCAAATTGGAAATGAAATTATTTGGATTGGGATAAACAAACAAGAATGGTGGAGATTTTTTTTTCTAATTTTGTGATACAAGGTTGGCCAATTTCTCAATTATTTTTTTCAATTGATCCTTTAAGCCATTCATCTCCCCTCTCATCTCCATGTCTTCCCCTTGAACTATATAGAGATCATTTTTTTCCACCATGCCATGTAAATATGATTAAACATGTTCAAAAACCATTAAAATAATCAAATATAAAGTTTGATAATCCATGACATTTTGTCAAGTATTTTTATGTGTTTTTTCCCTTTCTTGCATCCACAAGTGTTAGGCCCATCTATGTACAAAACCTAGGAAGGTTACAACCCAAAAAACTTTTATATATAGATTATAGCATTGTGATCACCTCACCAAGATGAATCCAATGACTACTAATGTGTACAAGGGTGAAAATGTTTGGCACAAAAAATTGTACTAGTAGAATATACTATTGTGATAATCTCATAGAGATGAATCCAACGATTGCTCATTTAAATAAGATTAAAAAAATTCTAGACTTTTTTATTTAATTTTTTTATTTTATGTAAACAAACAAAAAAAAAACTATGATGGCAAAAAAATTGAATTATTCCTATATCATAAATTATGTTTTTAAAACCTTCTAATGCTTAAGATGCCAAATTCAGAAAAAAATTGCCATAAAAACTTGCCCAAATCAAAGCTCTGATAACACTTGTAATGAAATAAATTAGATGAATCATAATAATAGAATAAT
Organism: Torreya grandis; assembly: GCA_037957365.1. Lineage (NCBI taxonomy): Eukaryota > Viridiplantae > Streptophyta > Pinopsida > Cupressales > Taxaceae > Torreya > Torreya grandis. The sequence continues at coordinate 51,481 of JARHVA010004926.1, read as the reverse complement.
AAATCATATAATTAAGAATATAACAAGCATATCCACAATAAAAAATGGTGAAAGAGTAGAACACTTGAATATTATGACTGAAACAATTCAAGGGGGCAACCTCCAAAATAATGTCATTAGAATATTATTCATAATATGATCCTATAAGAATATATACTACCTCCTATATATAGTCTACTTAGCAATGGCTATTCCATAGGCCAATTGAATAAAAACATAGATAAATGTGATAAGAATATAAAAGAGGTATGTATGCGATAAGTCAACCACACATATCCCTAGACATGCCATAAGATAAGGGCATAACATTTTTTTCCAAATCTCTTCTACACTCTAAAATTCCATTAAATAGAGTCTCTTACACACTACTATTTAACTCTAAAATGTATATTATGGAATTTAAGGTTAAATGAGTAGATATATCCTAGGGCACAAGGATGGTAGATATCTCTAAAGTAGGATAATTAATTGCAAACCTTAGATAAACATATACTCTATTTATTTTGCTAATCTATGCCAAAAATAAAAAGTACAACTATGTTAGATATTGAAATGATAATGAATACAATATACTTATCTAGTTATGATTCTAATATAGATATAGGTTTAAAATATAAAGTGAATATACTAAATATAGATTCTAGATTAGTCACTTGATTTTGTAAATTGTACCTATTTAGCCATGGACTTTTATGTTGACTCATATGCAGGTGTGCATTATATAATACCTACTAAAATTGGATGTGACCACAAGTATGCTTCTATTTTCTATTTTACCTTCACTCTAATGCATTCAGATTGAGGTCACAGACCATTGCTCCTTATCAAATGAGAAAATCATAGTTCTTCATCTTCATAGTGGTTTTGGAAAAAATGGGTTAGTGGGCATATGGTATTGATCTACCCTAAATAAATTAGTGTTGCCTACATAGCCAATACTTTGAATAAGGCCTCAAACTCATGTAGTTATTCCCTAGATGTTGGCTTGTGTATGTATCATGTAATGTGTCATAAGAAAGTATATGGAGTGACCTAGATTGTAACTTGGAAAATGTGGTTCATGGGATCATCATTCACTTGTTAGACCTATAATTTTGTTATCCATATCATTGTGACTAATATGGAAATAATATAAAAAAAGGGAATGTTTGCTCACTTGAGTGCTTGATTGAATGCCTTTAATATGTTTTATTATTAGTAGGTAAGACATTACTAGGTCTATGTTAGGTGAGGTATGAAAGAGGATTGGTCTTGTATATATATCAATCCCTTTAGATAATATCTCACATTAAATAAATTATCCAAACCATAGGTATATAATTTATTTGAAAATTGGATGAATTTTAATCACTAGACACTTGTATTAAGATAGGGCACTTGTGTCAATGTAGATGTCTAGCTAGGACACAAGTGTTTAGGTAGCTAGAAAATAGGCACAAGTCCAGAACATGCTAAGATAGATGATAAGCATGTTTATAAAATTTTGAGCATGATATAAGGTTTGAGTCATTAGAATAACATTTTTTAGACTAAGAGATAAGAAAATAGTCATAAATAAATAGTGTATTTGAGCTTTTTGGTAGTGGGAAGGTCTATAAGTTGAAGCTACATCCATGATAAGTATTTTCTAAGTGTACAATATTGAGGCACTATATAATTCAAAATTAGTGTTTACATTTCCCTTCCCCTTTAATCTAATAATGAAATATATATTTTAAAGGAAAGGAATGTATACTTGGGTGTTTATAACACACCTCACCTTTGCATGAGTCTAAATTAAGTGATTTTATGGTGAATAACCTATAACCAAGAACATGTTATAATATATAATTAGTGAATATAATCTAAAATTAAAAGCATTGAAATAATTGAAATTGAAAGAGTGCAAGGTTTAAGAGTACACTTGTGTATCAATACAAGTAGAGACAATTGTATATGACTATATAATCATTTTACCCTATATTCGTACTGACCAATATCAACCAGTGATACTAACCTAATCTTGTAGAACTAGCCCAATGTAGATAGTGAATCATTTGTGGAATTGAATGAACCAAAAGCATACTTTATCTTGATTTTAAATTCCAAGATACAATCATTATCAAACAACCAACCCAAAAATTGAAGTACTTGATCTATTTAGTATTTTATATATTTAGCATAAGCCACTTTTCAAAAAAAAATAATTAATCTCTAATCTTGACATTTGGATACATGATTTAATACCACATCTTAATATCTGAATTAAATTTCAATCTTATATATTTATTATATTAATCTTATCCATTAATAAAAATGAAGGTACAACATAGAATAAGATACCTATCAATATGAAATAAAGGTGAAGGTGAATTTGTCTCACATATAACAAGAAACATGAGGTAAAATATAGTTTTTACTTGGAGAGGACCAAAAAATAAAAATAGAGGATATTATGTGTAAAAAGGAAAGTGTAATGCTTGTTAAATTGACACTGTACCAAGAGATTATACCAATGTATAGGATACTATGGATGAGGTAGAAGAATATGATTCATGGGTATATATTTCATATGTGGTGAAATCAGACATATGACATTTGAGTTCCAACATACACATAATGATGGCATTAGGAAGAATGATGTAAATGCACATATCATATAAGAATATAAGGATAGTATTGCAACAATTCATAATACAAAAGAACTAGAATGTAGAGAAGATATCATGAAAAATAAAGTGTTGTTGAAACCTTAAAATAAGAGAATAACGTTTCATAAAGGAATGATGTACTTATAATCAATTTTAAGTTTAGAAGCAAATGTTACATGTAGACACTTCGTTCTGACCATTTTCATGTCTAAATTACAATCAAAATGACTTTACACAATCATAGATAAATTTAAATTGAAATTATAAATGGACATAATTTTCCCACATAACTACCAATTTAATCTAAATTCATAACAACACATTATTAATTGTGGCATTATTATGTAAAGTTTAAATAATTTTATCGATTGCACCTCAATTGAACCTGACCACTTTCAAGTATTATTATGGGGTAATTAAATTAACATTTAATTTGATAAATGACATTGAAAATACACCATTATTCTAATTTAAAATTAATCATCTTGATTAATTATCCTAAACCTTCCTCTAATACAAAATTCCATGGATTTAAAATTATCAATTTTCCTAAAAATAAAATTGCAAGATTACCTCACATAGTGACATCAATTTGGAAAGTCAATAGAATAGGGAGTGAAGTGAAAACAAGGTAGCTTATGACATAGACACTTACATAATCTATTAAAAATATGACATGTCCTCTTACATACTCATATATGACATAGTCCAAGAGCACTAATAATTTCACTTTTATTCCTAATCTCTTCCACTCTCTAAAATTGTCTTCAATGGAGTCTCTTACACACTCTTTATTGGTAAATCATGAGTTTTAGGACTCCCTCTCCACAATTGACATTAATCTTAGATAAATGGATCATATTCAAACTAAAATTCTATAAATACAAGTGCCTTTGGCCATTATATACAAGCTTTCTGACATAAACTTACTCCATAGAAATACATAGAGAGTTTCACACTTATTCATTCCAATTCTCAAGCCAAACCAAAAGTAGACAAGGGGAGATGCTACAAATATATGGATTAAACATTTACAAAGACCTCGAGATCTAAAATATGAGAAAAATACTCTTTTCAGATTGGATAACATGTGGTGTATTTAAAGGAAGGTATAAACTTCATTTGTTTTATCTTCTATTTGGTACCTCATTTGATAGTCTTGATCAATCCTAGGGATTAGGCTTACAATATTAGTCTCATGCAATTGTTTTGGATTTGTATTCACTAAAAACATACAAACCCATCTTATATTATTTATCTACATAATGTCATACCTAGTGGGGCCTTATGTACCCCACAAACTCTTCTATGCCCTCTTTATTCTTCTAAATGCAAGAATTAACCTAGTAATTAGGTTAACTCATCTCATTTTCCTCATGAATTTTCAGAAGTATGTCCCAAGTGAAATTGGTGGTTTCTCTTAATATTTTGGAAATTTCATACTAGAAATTAAAAAAACATCCCCCCAAAATGGTGATTTTAATCTCTATTTATTGCTTTACTATGTTTTTACAAGTTAATATAATCAACAAAAATGTCTAAGAAATTGGTGAAAATGTCCCTCAAATCACCTAAAATGCACTAATGGATGAAATGTACCTAAAAATGGTGAAAATAAAAAAATGGTATAAATGTGAGCAAAAATTACAGAAATGCATAAAATGGTGAAAAGATCCCTAAAAATGGCAATTTTGTCCTATGATTAACAACCCAACTTCTAAAGGTTCATTCTTCCTCATCTGGGCTTTGTTTTGGGTGTTTTTTTTTTTAAACCATGTGTTTTCTCATGAATTTTATGAATTTCCAATAATTTTATCCTCATTTTGCATATTATTTTCATAAAATAGATAATCTAAAGGTACTAATAAATTTTCTTTTAGGTTACCCATCAGAAAGAACATATTAGGATTCTAACTTGTTTGTCATAGGTTTTTCTTGTTAAAAAACACATTAAAAACTTATAAAAAATTTATTACATGTCTTTGGCCAAAGAAGTGGATTTATAAGTCAAAATAAAGCATTTACTCCTTTCAAACATTTTAATTTGGGTTTAAAAATAATGCACACTTTCAATTTGGGTTTAAAAACTTATTTATTTTTCAAGTCATTTATTTTTACGCACTTGTATCATTTCTTATTCTTGATTATTGGAGTGTGTGTGTATTTGTGTGTTTATTACATGCATATTATATCCCCTTAATTGGGTGAACCAATAATGTGAAGATAACTATTTGTCTTTATCCCTAGATATTTTCTAATTATGCTCTTCACTAGAGCTTAGTGGTATTCTTACAAATTAGAATGGAAATACATTTCATTTTATTTTAGGATACATAATTGGGGTGTCATCACATTCTCATAGTTATAGTGTAGTGAATGGTATTTTATCTCCCATAGTTCATATGACCCTTAAACATCTGATAAAGGATATAAATTGTTGGCGGGTGTCATTAAATTATACTAGAATTCCCCATATAGGGTTTTGTGAAAGCAATGAGTTAACTCCCAATTCTAAGCCATTAGACATCACTATCAAGAAATATAGGGTCTCTTTGATAGGTAATGGTATCTCATATGAATAACTTGACACTTCACTAGTTCAAAATACAATGGTTTAGATAAGAATGGGTATAGAATGGTATTAGGACTAGTTCAAAGTACATATCATAACACAACACTTTAGTGAGACCCCAAAGGTTGAAGTGATTGTGAAGGGACTAGACCCTTTGGTGAATGGACCACAATACCTCTCATCCAATTTATGTATTATTATAAATATCCCATGTACCATAAAGTATATTATGACTATTGCACCCAACATACCCCCATTCCTTTTTTATCAGAATAGGGACCCACTATCTTTTAGAATTGGCCTATAGACCTATCTTGAAAGTCTTATAAAGACAAATGCCTTATGTATTTCACTAAATTTTTTATTTAGGAGACATATGAACATAACTTTATTATTTTGGACTAACCTACTCATAATTTTTGGACTTTGTGTATATACAAATTTTAGCTCATCTTGTTCGATGAAATTCCTCAGTGAAACTACTTAGCACAAAGGGGTATTCAGTGAATTTGTTCATAATTTTCATTCATCTAACTTTTTTGACATACTTTTGGTCTTTTTAAATTTTATTTAGTGATTTTGTTTGATAGATTCCTTTGACATATTTTAGGTCTTTGGCACTTCACATTTTTATGTACCCTCATAGGAATTTATTCTGTGATGTTTTACTTCAAAGGATTTATTTAGAATTTTTATAATTTAAATGTATGAGACCCTAAATATATATTCACCTTGTATTAAAGCACTTTTCCATTTCTACTTTAGCCACTATTATTTGAGAACTAGGTTTTCATAGTTATACACTTTAGTTTATCTAGGCCTTTGAATGATTTATTTGGATAGACCCTTTGGAGAAATTACTCAAAACAAAAGGGGTATTTGGAAAAAGTGTTTAAATAATTCCTTTGAGACATTTTAGTCTTTGACATTTTTTTTCAATAAAAGATCTCAACACATCAAGGTCTTTGGAAAACTCATTCAGGACTTTCCTTTGACTCATTCAGGTATTCAGTGAAAGTGTTTAGAAATTTTGTTTGGGATACTTGTCTACCTCAAAAACATTATTATATCCTAATTCCCTAAGTATAACTACCAAAATCCTTGTTTTTTTGGTAAAATAAAGTTGAATAAGTGGTTGAATACCACTTGGTAATGGACAATGATGTGGAATTCTTACTAAATGTCATGGTGCCTTCATGTCATACCCACCAAATGAAGTGGAAAAGTTTAAATTGAATAAATAAATAAAATTTATAGACATTTGGCATTAATGGTGAATAAACTAGAAATCAATGCTAAATATATATAAAAATAGTTCAAATGATGACATGTCCATTCAATCTCAACATGACTTATGAACTCAATTACTCCCTTATGATCAAACCCTAGCCACCAGTGTTTCCAACATAACAACATACTCAAGAGAGTCAAGTGATTGAATTACAAATGAGACTAGTATCAACTCAGTTGAATAAAAATGGAATCCTTATTTAGATCATTTTAAATAACTCTCCTTTATTTAACATTTTCCATTAAATATTACATTGAGTACATGGATACACTCTTTGAACCTACAATATCTAATAATCATTATACCAACTACTTAGCATTATGGGAGGCCATACACAAGGTTGATGCACATATGCAAGAGGAAAATTTGACTCCATATTAACACAAATTAGCCATAGAAATCCTCTTTATCAAGCATTAAAGGTTACACTTTGCATTAGTGAAGTAAAAAGTCATGCCTTATATCAACCTCCTACAAGATTTATTCTTCATTGGGAAGATATCTAAAGGAGCATTCCTACATCATGTCAAACATAAAATAGATGTGGCATGAATCTATACCAATGAATTTCAAAGGTACATCTACCTTAATATTAAATATGCCACTTCTGATTTACATAGATTAGTGGAATGGAAGATATAAAAATTAATTGAGAAAAAACTCAATAGTTATATACTCCCAAGAGAAATAATAAATTTGAAAGATAAGAAGCCCACATAAGTGACCAAATTTAGAATGGGAATCCAAATTGGGATGGCCCTATTGAACTATTTATTTGGATACCAAAGCATAAAATTCCTCTACCTAGAATGGGTTTTGTTATTTGATTTACTAAGGACTTCAGAGTTGACATTTGCCTTGGGTGAAGTGATCATAGCAAGACTATGAGAGAAGATATTGCATAAAGATAAGAGGCCTCAAGGAGGTCATTTCTATATGATGTCTTACCTACTTGACATAGTCCTTGGCAAAGTTCACATTAATAATGGCTCACTATGGATCCCCCATATAGACTATATAAGGAATCATATATGTGATTCTTACTCCTACTCACAACATTGTGCATATCTCTGAAGATGTCTACCTCTAAGTATGGATAGCTATCCATGAGTCCCCATGCCTAAGATATCAAAAAACACTGTAGATACATTAATGATTAGGGGAGTACCAATTATACCCTAATTACATGGTCATCATGGTTATAGGCCATAAGGTTTCACCTCTGTGCCTCCCTAAGTATGTCCTAGATAATTTGGTAGAGTAAGAAATAGCCTACCAATTATGGTGGAATATTGCTAAGGATACACATAAGAGAAAGAAAACTTACTTTCATGGTTCTCACTTAATGATTGGAAGAATGTTATATACCAATTGAAAGAACTTATATAAGGTAGGGAAGTATAAATAATACTATTCTCTGGCTACATCCACACATAAATTAGGATCCCCATGGTCAAGTAGAGAAACATATTAAGGGACTGGGTATCAAATATCAACATTATCCCATCATAATGATTTATTATTCATTAATGATTAAAATAATTACTAAGTAAATTAAATACCATAATTGATTCACTTGAAATAAGACCTTCTAAAACTTATTCAAAGGGAACCATCCCTTTCTATAAAATAGACATGAACTAGAATCACATTAGATGAAGGATGGGATTCATTAGACTTATAGACTATCAGACCTTCTTATCTAGTAAAGGATCAATGGAAACCCTCTTAGACACCCTCTATGGCACTTAAGGCATTAAATAAGGAATGAAGGGTGTCAGATACCTCACTTGGTGTAAAATAAGATGATCCCATTTATCTTGATTCTTTAGATTCTAAGGGCCTTACCCAAGATATTGTTACATAAATTCCAGAGGTTTTTGTTGTGGTTACCTAAACCACACAATAGGTTTATTCCATAACTACTAAGATGACCATTTATTATATAAGAAAGCCAAAGTCTCAACACCCTCTATAGATCTTATCCATGGAAACACCATCAGTGAATCTAACCACACAAGAGGTAGTTAGAAGAGATTCCATGAATGAGGATGAATAATCATAGAGTTTAAAAATATTGATCCTAAAAGACATAAAAGGGAAGAAAATATTACATAATAAATGATCAAGTGAGCCAACACCACCTCTAATTTCCATTACCCCTATTGTCTCTTATGTATCTCTTTGTAATGTGGGTACATTTGATCTTTTTTCATTCAATCCTCCTTGACCCCCTCCTCTCTTGGTCCCCAAGGTGGAGGTTTCCTATTCAACCCCTTGGTCAACCAACCATGTTAATTCCAAATGTAGACACCAAAATTGTGTCTACTCCTTGGTCGACTCCCCCCTTGGTCCCCTTAGTCTACTTCTAAACATTCCTAACCCACAGACTTATTAATTTAAAATAATTACCTATTTTAAATTAATAACATCACCCTTGACACCTCACCCATGACACATCACCCTTGACATCACCCTTGGATTCCTCACCCTATGACTAATCATTCCAACTCTCCCACTAATCCTCATGCCTATTAAACCCTCCTTAAACCGTTTAACCATGACCACTGAACTCGGCAGATGGAGGAATGGGCAAAATGCTAAAAATAGCCTTTTTACCTATCCTCTAGCTACCAACATTGGTCAACCATCAGCTGACACTGGTGGGATCACCAACATCAATTGCTTAAAACTAAATTTAGACCCCAAATTCAAGCTAGAATGTGAATTCTCTCACACCCAAAATTTAACCTCTCTCTCTCTCTCTCTCTCTCTCTCTCTCTCTCTCTCTCTCTCTCTCTCTCTCTCTCTCTCTCTCTCTCTCCCAGATGCACACCAAACATCACAGGCGACAAGAACTCTGCATCAGTCACTCCACCCCTAATTGAAACATTGCAAGAAGTCTTCTACATCAGTTGTATCAGCAACAAGTCTTCTACACCTTTGGTTCTCCCCCAGGCAGAGCTAAGTATTCTTCTTCTATTTCATTCCAATAATCTAGAATGTATTAGTAATAAGTTTCCTTCTACTACTTCTTAAAATTATCAACCAGACCTAGCTATCAACTGTACCAGACCTAACTTTCTTCCTAGAGATTTTGAGAGGCCTTCCCCATATCCTTACCTTTTTTGACAACCTATCCTCTACCCCTTGTCCCTCCTAAGACCCTGTCTATTGTCCTGCAATCCTGCACAGACTCTCAGACTACCACAGACCATTCTGTCGACCAAAGACATCAACCTAAAATCTGTCCAAGAACCCACTACCCCTACCAATGTTAGCAACATAACCAATGTTGGCACATTGACCAATCGATGATGGCATACTAACCGGCATTGACAACATTGACCAACTAATGACAGTAGACTAACCGGCATCAGTGACTATGACAGAAAGATTACAAGAATCAAGTACAGATTATCTATTTCTCTTTCTTTAAGTCATTATTATTTCTCTTTATCTGACATTCTTTATCAACAAGTGGATTGTCATCCCTCAAGGAAGTCTTTCCACTTTTAGGACCGAGCTTTTGCTTGGCAGTCCACCATATATCTATCTAAATTTTTTTGTGTTTAAGTCTCTTTCTCCCTACAAGTGTCATCCTCCACAACCAAAGAGGAGCTCCTTCAATTGTCTGGATACAGTGCGCAACTTCATCCAGGTATCACCTAACCCCTGACCATTTTATCTCAAGTTTCTTATTTCCTCTGAATGTAGAAAAGCGAAAAACTTGTAGAAACATTCTGGCACGCCCAGTGGAACCCTAGAGTTCTCCTTGGGTTCATTTCTCCTAAAGGGCAAAACATTCATATAGGTGCATTAGATCTCTTCTTGCATCCTTCTTCTATCTCTTTATTTTGAAACGAAACCATAAGCACAAGTTATAAAGAACCACTTTCTTTTTCCTCTTGTCACCTTTCCTCTTGCATCTTAGAGTAGTGAAATTCATACTCTTAACCTTTTCTCAACTTGTTTGCATTCGAACAAAACATTTCAATTTGGGCTTAAAATCTATTACATCTCATTCTTGCTTGAATGCATTTTTAGCTCATCTAGTAACTTAAAAACACATTATGTATAAAGCATAGTCCACTTATGTTACACAACCTGACCACATTCACAAAATCAAACATCTAAACATACCTGAGACAAGACCCAATTAGGATTTCATCACCTAGCAGATACCTTACCCTTCCTAGTAATCCTACTTGGACTTCACTACCAAGGGGAGAACCCACTCTATTCTCTGGCAGAGTATAAACTCTAGGGGAAGTATATATTGGTTAAGTGACCCAGCTAGGCTCTGGGTTCATGAAGTGAGGGGAGCAAGCTCCTAGCACCAGGCCATGTAAGAAACCTAATACAAATTCTGAGCACCAAAACTAACTTGAAACCAACCTTAGACTGCTTCTTTTAGTACCCGTTCTAAAATCCCAACTTTCCAAACACACTCTTCTAAGGCATAAGCCAACACGATTCTAAAATTTATTCTTAAGAATTAACGTTTAGTGGCTGCTTGTCTTCATCTATTTTTCTATCTGTATCTAATTTTTTGAGCTGGTGAGGTTGCATTTTGAGATCTAAAAACAACTCAAACTTTCTTCTTTCTTCCAAAAACTTTTAGTTTTCTGAGTTTTTGGAAACACAAAGTAACCAACATCATTTTTTCTACCAATGTCGGCAACTATCTTCACCGACATTAGTTATCTGACTGACATCAGCAATTTACTTCACTAACATCAGTTCTTCTACCAACGTCGGTCACTGTCAAAAATCTTTCTTCTCAAATAGCAAGCTAAAAACCTGACTCTTTTTCTATCAAAAACACATTCTGAGTTTCTAAAACTGAAAAAAAAACACAGTTTCTAGAACCTGACCTTTTTTTGCCTTGAATGGTTTTGACACGTAGTCAAACCAAAACTCTTGTTGACCAAGAAAGGAAATAACCACTCCCACCTTCGCCTTCTATATCAACTCCCCAAATGGAGTATAATTCAAAAACTGAGAGCACTCCTATCCGACCAACCCCAGCTCAACATCCAATCATTCCCAAAGGGGACCAAGACTTTGAGAGGTTCCTTGACCTTAATGTCAAGGCTCTTCAGCACTATCTCGTGAGAAGTCAAATGTGAGATCCTTCAGGTAACCCAGTGTATGGGATGCCAACTTCCTTAGTCAAAATAGCAAACATATCATCAACATCTGTAACCCAACCCATAGACACCCAGGCCATTACCTCAATTAACAACCTGACCATGACCAATCTTCAAAGTGTGGCCCCTCCTATTTTTGGACCTACCTTCATTGGGGTTTTTGTATCCCCTCAACTACAAGCCATTCAACAAAGTTCTACACCATTCTAGGACTTAATCATCTCCATCCCACCTACTCTTACACCCATAAACACAAGAGTAACTACCTACCCTTTGGCTAGTGTTGTCACCATCTAACCACCTTTGGCGACATTAAGCCAAGTTTCACCTTCTAGCTTTATGACACAACCACCCTTGACTTCAACATCAGTCCCTATGACTAGTTACCAATATGTTGTGCCTATACAAGCATAACCAACTACGTCATATGAAGATCCTAACGCCTTCCAAATGCCTTACAACCTAGGGGTGCCCCACCTGCAAATCCATCAATGGATCTAATCAAGATGTTGATGGATAAGATGTCTAACCTTGAGACATCCATTTCTGGTTCAAGAAATGTTCTCTCATATGAACAAAGCTGTAATGAACCCATTCATCCTTTAGTCCCAATCTGACCATATCCTAGTTAGTGGGAACTTCCCAAGTTTACTCACTTTCAGTGTAAAGAGGACCCACAGTAACATCTACGAGCGTTTAGACATGCTTTTTACCTTATAGCACATGACGATGCATTGTTACTATGCACATTTCCCATGTCGCTTTCTAGTGCTGCCCTCGATTGGTATAGTTCTATTACCAGTCATTCTATCTTTTCCTTCACTCAACTAGCTCAACTATTTCTTGACCACTTTTCAATCGACATAACTAAAAAGGTCTCCATCACAGACCTATATTCTATCAGACAATTCACCGATGAATCAATAGCTGATTTCATTGCTCGATGGAGAAGTTTAATAACCAACTCTCCTTTTCTTTACCTCAATCTGAGCTCATTGAGCTCTTTTCACAAGCATGTGCCATACACATCTCATCTACTTTGTGGGTCCAAACATTCCACACATTTGACGAAGCTTTCACCATGGCTAGGAAGCTTGAAATCTATGTTGTCGAGGAAAATAAAGTCAAATTGCATAATAAAAACCCCAATGAAAAATCAAATGACCCTTCATCCAAATCTTCTTCCTCCAATTCCAAATCCAAGGTATTAGCAAATGCTATGGTACTCAGATCATCTTCATCGACCAAAACTAATCAATCTGAACCTTCCACATCTCAAAGCATTACACGACAATTCCAATAATGATACATACAGCATCATTATACTCCAATAAGAGAATCATATGCATTTGTGTTGGATAAACTCGTCAAATAGGGAGTCCTCAACCTCCCCCAAATTTGACCACCATCTCAATTCGACCCCTTAAAACCTATCCCTGCATGGTACAGGGAAAATAACTTTTATAATTATCACCGTATCAAAGGCCATGACATAAACAACTGTAAAACCTTCAAAAACATTGTCCAAGACATGATAGATAAAGGTGATCTTGTCTTGGATAACCCAAATGTGCCACCTAACTAGAACATAGACATCTTTAGACAACCTTTCCCTAACCATCCCCCTAGTCAAAATAACATTCAGACCATGGCCGATGACCCTCAAGAGTGTAATATACGCACAGTCAACACAATTTTGGCTTCCATCCTTAACCAACCTCTTCTATAAACTGAAGAGGTTAGTCGACCTATCCCTCCACCATAGGTAAAAGAACCTTCTTCTCTTATTTGTCCACCATAGGTAGAAGAACCTTCTTTTCCTAATAGTCCTCCATCTACCCCTCTTATATTGGAGGATGCTTTAACCATACGAACGCCACTAGCCCCACCTTCATCCTTCCTACTACCAATGGAGGACCATACCTTTCCTACTCTTCAATCACAAGTAGAAGGTACAATCATCCCTGCCCTCTATCCTCTTGAGGAGTCACATTCTCTGATTCCTTCTCCACCAAGAGAAGAACTTGTCTCTTCACCTACTTCGACCGAAGACGATCCAGTAATGGCTCTCTCACGCCTTTGGCCCGAGATCACTGCATCTAACACATTTCCAGTCTCACAACCACCCACATCTTCTAAAAAACCAAAGCATCATCTAACATCTTCAAAACCACTCTCTCAATTGGATGAGAACTTAGGATTTCTCCATTCGAGGAACTTAGAGCATGAGGCATTATGGGAGCAACTTAAAGCTCCTTATCTTACACTTCCCATCTCATCTCGCACTGACGACCCTCTGACAAAATCTCCCTAAGTCCCCAATGAAGACTAGGCTTCTACTTCCAAATCTTTAGGAGCTCAACCTTCCACTTCTCAACCTAAACCCTCACAAACATCAACTATACCCAAACAGGTTAAATCCCTTGGTGTTTGCCCCATACCTAACCTCACTCACCCAGAAGTGAAGGTAGACTTAAATATTTCCCCCCATAATAATGGTCCTCAAACTAAGCTACAAAAGGCCACTAAACCATGACGGAGAACTCCTCACCCACCATCACCATTGCCCTCCATTTTGGGCCCTCATCCTTCTACCTTAATAGGAGTGCTCCCTACACCGACACCTAACAAGAACAAATTGCCTCCCCTACTACCTTTACCTATAAAAAATATACCTCCTCTAAAAAATTTGACACCCCTCACAAAGAAAGTGTCATCTACTCGAGTGGCTATACCACCAACCCAAAAAGTGGTATGTAAATCTCCCTCAACAACTCCCAAACAAAAGTCATCAACACCTAGTGCATCAACATGCACAGACCCATTAATGGGTTCATATGCTTTGATACTACGCCAACTTTTGTAAACTTCTAGCATCACTCTTCCACCTATTAAACCATTTCAACCTCTCAGACCAAAACCATTATGGTTCGATGACACTAGAATTTGCCTATATCATCGCACACCTAGACATGACACTGAAAATTGTTGTGCCCTCAAAATTGTCATTCGCCAATACATGGAAAAAGACACCCTTCTTTTTGAGGATACTTTCAATGAATCTCTAGCACCGTCTAATGTCTCTCCAACCTCTCCACCTTCATCGAGATCTCATCATCAGACTATGGTCCCTTTACCTCCTTCATCACCTCTTTTTGAGATTAACACCATCAATGTGGCCACTAGGTCACAAAATTTAAAGGATAAAGCAAAAGAGAAAGCTGTTATTCCTTGGACCTACCCATTTGTCAAACCTACTCAATCACCCAAACCCAAGATTTCTATCTTGGGTGCATCCCAACCAACTTCTTCAGAGGCAATCTGTGATTCTATGGTAAAATAGCTTCACCAAACTCCCATGAAGATGACTTTATATGACCTCATTCAAAGCTCTCCACAACATTGTCAAGCTTTAATCAAAGCTTTACAGGCAGCAGAGATCCAACCCGAGGACCCCCAACCACTAGCTGCCTTAGTCCAATCATTACCGATTACCACCTCTATTACCTTTAGTGATTCTAAAATTCCTACCTCCAACTTGGAAGATCAGGATGCTACCCTTTTCATCACAGCTTACATTGATCAAACTCACATTAAGCAAGTTATGATTGATGGGGGCACTAGCATCAATATCATTTCCACCCATGCCTTTGACCAATTAGCCCTCCCAAAGAATTATGTGTCTAAGACTGATGCAATCCTTCGATATTTTAATGACTCCACCGCCACTACCATTGGCACCATCATCTTACATATTCGTGTTGTCCCACGAACAATCCCAGAGCTCTTCTACATCATCGAGGGAGAGTTCTAATACAACATGTTATTAGGATGACCTTGGATCCGTGCCATGGCCTGTGTCCCTTCTACATTACACCGTTGTGTCAAATTTAAACACGACGGTCAAGTCCATGTCATTCCTACAGACCCTTCTCCTTTCAAGACATGCAACACAACTTATCAACCCAACAATGTTCTCATTCCTTTCAAGACATCGACCCAAACACTGCCTCCACCTGCAGAAGCTTCAACAAGTATGCAAATGGCAATTACACCTGCACCACCTCCTCAAGTGACAATAAAAGACCATATAGAAGATACCTTCCAATGTCTTTCACTTGGGGAGTACCGTTTACTCACCTTAGACATGTTCCAGACTCGTCAATAGTATAGACAAATTCATCACAATCCTAGCTATGACCATCACATTAAAATGGTCATCTGTTATGGACCTCCCAATCTTCAAACAAATCTCATTTATGGAGGGCTAGATCGAGCTTCCATTGATGGGAATCCTCTTTCATCACCCCAACTATTTATGTCTGACTTCTCTTTTCTTAGCAACCCAATCTTTGCCCATACCTATCTTTATAGGTGTGCATGGAAAGGCTTTGGCTTTAGGCACTACAAACAAGGCTCCCACCAACCTGTCAAACCACGAAATGACGAGGCCATAAAGAATGCCAAGAAGTGATATGGCTTGGGTTTTGAAGAACCTACTAACACTTCTAAAAACCCTCACCCCAAACCTATCATGGAACAATCACCTCCAAACTCACCTATTCCCCCATCTTCACCTATGAAGTCGGTGGTCTCCATCCCTCCTAGTTTTTTTCCATAAATGCCATTCACATGAAACCCCTAACCTATCAACTAGGTGGAGTATCCAGGTCTCTCCCTCTCATTTATCCAAACATGATAGATGATGAATCTGCTACCATCAACACTGTCTAATGCATAGATGATGATGCCATTCTCACCTACATAGGTGCATACGACTCTTTCATCCAATGATCCCTTCCTCCAGAGATCCAGGTTATGTTACATGAATTGACCATTGACATTAACCTTCCATCTTCTAATGTTCCTCATGTTTTAAAGATTGGTCAATCTTTAGATGGCCAGGAACAAATTGACTATACCAAATTCCTTTTTGACCATAACAAAGCCTTTGCTTGGACATACAGTGATATGCTTGGCATCGACCCTAACATCATCATCCATAACATCATCACAAACCCAGAAGCTAAGCCTGTGAGGCAAAAACTTCAAAAAATGCATCCTCGTGTTGCACTCCTTATCAAAGAGGAGCTTTACTACCTTCTTTCCATCTCCTTTATCCAACCCATTGATTATCTGTAATGGGTGTCAAACATTGTCCCTATCACTAAAGCAATTGGGGGGATCCAAATTTGTACTGACTATCGTGACCTTAACCTGGCTTCCCCAAAAGATGATTTTCCTCTACCCAACATCGACCAACTTGTTGATCTTATGGCCGGTCATGAGATGCTATCACTCATGGATGGGTTTTCAAGATATAACCAAATCCTAATTGTGCTAGAAGATCAGCACAAAACCACCTTCATCACCCCATGGGGGACTTTTTTCTATAGGGTCATGCCTTTTGGCCTAAAGAATGCAAGCACCACATATCAACGTGCCATGACTTACATCTTTCACCATCTCCTCCACAAAATCCTGGAGGATTATGTACATGACCTACTAGGCAAATCTAAACTCCACCGTGACCATCTGACCATCCTTAAAATAATCTTCACTCGCTTCTTCTAATATAATGTTTGACTTAACCCCAAGAAATGCGTCTTTGGGGTTCTCTCAGGGAAGCTTTTGGGTTTCATCATTTCTCTTCATGGCATCGAGATTGATCCCATTAAAATTTGAGCTATACTCGAGATGCCACCACCTACCAATCTAAAGCAACTTCGCAGCCTACAAGGGAAGCTTCAATCTATTCGTCACTTCATCTCACAGCTTTCCAATCAATGTCAACCCTTTCATCACCTCCTCAAGAAAGACGTCTCCTTTAATTGGGATAAGAATTTTCAAGAGGCTTTTGAGGCTCTTAAATGTTATCTTGTCTCTCCACCCGTCCTTATTCCACCTAAAGATGACCAACCTTTCTATCTTTACATCTCAACAACAAATCATTCTTTAGGTGCCATGATCATGCACTGAGATGAACAACATTAGGAGCAGGTGGTTTATTATATAAGCTAAACACTCATTGACTATGAAACTTGGTATACTCATATTAAAAAACTTTGCTTGGCACTAGTCTTTACTACCACCAAACTCTGTCATTATCTTCTCAATCACAAAACTTATGTTATCACCCACACTAACCCCCTCAAATACATGCATTCCAAGCCATACCAAAACCAACGTATGGCTCGTTGGCTCATGCTTCTTGTTGAGTTTGATTTGTAATTCATCCAACAAAAGTATAATAAGGGGCAAACAATCATTGATCAACTAGTAGATGGCCCTCTACCTGACAACCAACCCTCTCATTGTGAATTCCCTGACGAATCTATCACCACATTATCCACCGATGACATATTCTATCAAATGACAATGTTCTTTGATGGATCCAAAGGTCAACTTGGTGGGGGTGTGGGGGTCATTCTCATCCCTCACAACGGTGAGCCCATGCCTTTATCTTTTAAACTTGACTTTGAATGTACCAATAATATGGCTAAATATGAGGCCTTAATTTTGGGACTTCAGACCACCCTTTCCTTGGGCATCAAGATAATCAACATCTTTGGCGACTCACAACTAATCGTTAATTAGGTTAACGGTTCATACCTTTGTAAAAATGAAGTTTTGCAAAGGTACAAACATCATGTTGATACCTTACTAGAATCTTTCGACCATTACCTCTTGTAAACTATTCCTTGATCTACAAATAAGTTTTTTGATACTATGACTTCTCTCGCCTCACGCATCCCATCCTCATCATCTTCATCAAAAATTTATGTCACGATACATCATTTGGCATTGTCATCATATATCTCCATTAACGTCAACCTCATCAGCACCATTGACTCTAATCCATAAGATGTTTGGTATAAACAACTTGTGGACTACTTAACCTTTTCTACCATTCCTCCTAACCTCTTTAGAAATGCACATCAGGCTTTTGTCAAGAGTTCCACTTAATATACCATGTTAGGGGGTCTTCTCTACAAAAGAGGTTTCGATGGCCTCCTTCTTCAATGTCTAACCTCCACTAAAATAACTCATGCCATTAAATAAGTCCATGATGGGATTTGTGGCAGACATTTCAGTGGTAACTTAGTTGCCAAGCGCATCCTTTGCCTAGGTTATTATTGGCCTACTCTTCATCAAGACTGTAGTGATTATGTTTGACGTTGTATCAAATGCCAACAACACGCTAACTTGATTCATGTCCCTAGCCACACTCTACAAGTTGCTAAGGATTTTTGGCCCTTTTCACAATGGGGGTTAGATCTAATCAGTGAGATTAACCCTCATTCATCTCTCTGACATCAATCTATTATCACCACGATCGAATACTTCACTAAATGGGTGGAAGCTATTCCCCTCGTCTCCACTAAAGATGACAAAATTGTCAACTTTATCAATACTCATATCATCTATCATTTTGATGTACCTCACAAAATCATCATTGATAACAGCAAATCATTCAAAAATAAAACTATTTAGAAAATTTGTGACTCATTTGGCATCAAGCTCAACTTCTCCTCGCCTTACTACCCACAAGCAAATGGGCAGGCCGAGGCTTCTAATAAAATCTTAACCAAAATACTAATGAAGGTGGTCAATGACACTGGAAGGGATGGGCACATTCACGTTCCCTTCACTTTATGGGCCTACCACACTAGCATCCGAACCCCTACGGGTGCTACACCTTTCTCTTTAGTGTACATAACTGAGGTTGTCTTGCCTCTTGAAGTAAAAATACCTTCTCTACACATCTCTTTGCATGACATACTTTCTAATGATGACTTTCATCAAGATCGATTAGCTCAACTTGAGTTACTTGATGAATCTCATCTTTTTACCCTTAACCATCTCCATATCTACCAAAATCACATCAAACATGCCTATAATAAAGATTTGAGAGAATGAGATTTCAAAATCAGAGACCTCATCCTCAAAGAAAACCAACACATGACCAATATGGAGAGAAGTAAAAGAGGTAAGTTTGCTCCTAATTGGCTTGGACCTTATATCATAACGCATAAGTATGGGTCAGGGAATTATTGTCTATCTTCTCTTGAAGGCCAGCCAGAACCTGAGCCCCTTAATGCCTTGCATCTGCGACCATTCTATTATTAATCAAGTAATCATTCACTTGAAGTTTAGTTTGAGCTCATCCCTTGAGTAACCCCCATCATCATCATTCCTATTCCTCTCAACCCTCAATCTTGCAAGCATTAGACAACCCTTTTGTCAAGCATGAATGCTTTGTCCTAATAAAAGGGAAACCCTCTAAACCTCTATAGTCAAGTCCATGAACAAAACTCTAGTGTGTGTGTGTGTGTGTGTATATATATATATATATATATATATATATACACATAAACCTGGGATGCCTATTCAAAGGTCATAAAACTATAAATGTAGACTGCTCCCTTGAAGGATAGCTGCATAATTGTTGTAATTGATAGACTGCTCCCTTGAAGGACAGCTATTCAAAGACATTTAAATATACAAAGTAGAATATAGACCACTCTCTCGAAGGATGGCTATGCCTAAATCTTGTTACAAATAGCACTATCTCAGAAGCTTCCTGCATCGATCAGCTTCACAATATGACTACAAAACAAAACAACATCCCCACGTAGACTTCCCACATTGATCAGTCTACCAAAAAAAAAATTGACTGACAAACTATTAAGTCATGGACTTGTCTATAGTCATTCTCAAGATCACCTATAAAAGGGGCAAAGTTATCCTTGCTAAAAAGGGTTGCCCTACCCTCACATATCACATAATCACACATATCACCACAACATACTCAAGGGATTTCGAGCTCACTTAATGTCAAGTGATTCGAGTACTTCTCTAACATAACCAATAGTCAACAACGCAATGCATGAATAGGGCTTTTGTTTCCAAAAACCTTATCTATGCAATCAATATGGTTCTTGTCAATGAAAGAGCAACATGCCTTTCGCTTCTTACATGCTTTGGTCACATTCAACCAAATCATTACCCAACCAAACAAAACAAAACCAAACATTCTCAGACCACTAACATGACATAGTCCATTTCACATAGTTTCTATGGAAAACAATACACATGGAAACTATCGACCACACATAATTTATGTCAAGCATAAACCATTACTTGCTGAAGCATAAATAATCTCAATTAATTTTTAGCATACACCATTACTAATATGGAAAATTGCTAGGGATGAAAGACCACTCAACCAATGTTACAGAATACACCATCACACGATATGGAAAAGGCTGTAACATCATCATACACTCATCATTTATAACATGACCAAACCACCTATCAACCACTTTGACTCTTCCCCTGAACTACATTGGTCTAAGGCCCTTCACACAAAGGCTATGTAGGCAGCACTTAGATGACATGACGTCTTCTGGGGTTAGCTCAGCCACATCCATTTGTTCGTCTACTTGATGGATAAACCACTTAACCTTTAACCATGACTTAACCTAGTCAAAACCTATCCATAACTGACCCTCTTCCTCCCTTTTAGGGAGAACCACATTGGCTTGAGGCCCTTCAAACAAGGGCTATGTAGGCAGCACTTAGTTGACATGGGGTCTTCTAAGGTTAGCTTGACCATTCCTTCGTCTGTCCATCTAATGGACCAATTATCTATACCAACCCAAAATCATGACCAAACAACTAGCCCTGACATTACAAAACTCACCTTTGAATTCTCATGGGGCACATTGGAGATCACCACCACCTCCTTGACCTAACCAACAACCTTGGAGATCATGACTATCTCCTCAGACCATGACCACTTTTGAGACAACTATGCCTTGGTTGTTTTGATTACATGCTACCTCATGAATAGATAGCAAAATTATACACACGCATTATGACCCTCACAAGTATTGGATCATGAGCAAGTTAATCCCCACTACTTGTGACATTTTCGTGTTTCCAAGAGCACTTCTTAAGCCTAGGATACTTGGAACATGATGACCAATTAGAGCTACAACTTGGATCGAATAACCCAATCAGCTATGACTAAATGCTGGGGACCAGTTACTTCAATTTTAGCACTCCTCGACCTTTGACTGTGACAATTTGACCTGACCATCTCATGAAGTGGTATACATGTAATCTCAACTTTTGCAGTGTTCACACTCAAACTTCACCATATCTCATCCATTATCTATCAAATTGGCACCCGATTTCAAGTTCCCTTCCCTTGACTCCCACTTTGAGGGGGAATACCTCATCCCATAATTGGGGCAACCTAAATTCATTTTTGTCTTGTAGTTCATCAAAACAACCAATAGGACAAAAAAGACCTCATCCCATACCTGGGGCAACTTACTCCTATTTTTTTCTTGTAGTTCATTAGAATAACCAACAAGACAAAAAGGGGCAAATGTAGACACCAAAATTGTGTCTACTCCTTGGTCGACTCCCCCCTTAGTCCCTTTGGTCCACTTCTAAACATTCCTAACCCACACACTTATTAATTTAAAATAATTACCTATTTTAAATTAATAACATCACCTTTGACACCTCACCCATGACACATCACCCTTGACATCATCCTTGGATTCCTCACCCTTGGATACCCTCATTTATCACCCTATGACTAATCATTCCAACTCTCCCACTAATCCTCACACCTATTAAACCCACCTTCGACTGTTTAACCATGACCACTAAACTCAGTAGATGGAGGAATGAGTAAAAGGCTAAAAATAGCCTTTTTACCTATCCTCTAGCCACTGATGTCAGTCAATCATCAGCCAATGCCGGTAGGATCACCGACGTTGATTGCTTAAAACTAAATTCAAACCCTGAATTCAAGTTAGAATGCATATTCTCTTGCACCTAGAATTTGACCTCTCTCTCTCTCTCTCCCAAACGCACACCAAGCATCACAGGCTATAGGAAATCTACATCAGTCACTCCACCCCTGATTGAAACATCACAAGAAGTCTTCTACATCAGTTGCATCAGCAACAAGTCTTCTACACCTCTAATTCTCCCCCAGGCAAAGCTAAGTATTCTTCTTCTATTTCATTCTAGTAATCTAAAATGTATTAGTAATCAGTTTCCTTCTTCTACTTCTTAATATTATCAACCAGACTTGGCTATCAACCAAACTAGACCTGACTTTCTTCTTGGAGAGGCTGAGAGGCCTTCCCCATATCCTTACCCTTTTTGACAACCTATCCTCTACCCCTTGTCCCTCCTAAGACCCTGTCTATTGTCTTGTAATCCTACACAGACTCTCAAACTACCACAGACCATTTTGTCGACCAAAGACATCAACCTAAAATCCATCCAAGAACCCACTACCCCTATTGACATTAGTAGCATAATCAATGTTGGCACATTGACCAATTGATGATGGCAGACTAACTAGCATCAGCAACATTAACCAACTGATGATGGTAGATTAACCAGCGTCGGTGACTGTGATAGATAGATTACAAGAATCAGGTATGCATTATCTATTTCTCTTTCTTTAAGTCATTATTATATCTCTTTATCTGACATTCTTTTATCAACAAGTGGATTTTCATCCCTCAAGGAAGTCTTTGCACTTCTGAGACCGAGCTTTTACTTGGCAGTCCACGATATATCTATCTAACATTTTCTGTGTTTAAGTCTCTTTCTCCCTACAAGTGTCATCCTCCATAGCCAAAGAGGAGCTCCTTCAATCATCTGGATATGGTGTGCAACTTCATCTGGGTATCACCTAACCCCTGACCATTTTATCTCAAGTTTCTTATTTCCTCTGAATGTAGAAAAGTGAAAAACTTGTAGAAATACCAAAAGTAGAGGATCTCTCCTCTACCCTTGTAGTCCTTACTTTTCTAGTTGGTCTTCCTTCGATTGCTTCTTCTACATTCATTCTTACTATTCCTATTGTTGTTCCTTCCACTACCATTCCACTCCCCATAAGAACCAAGAAATATGTAACAAAGAAGGAAAGGAGAGCATTAGAAATTTACTAGCTACATGTGTCATCTACATAGTTAAGTTTGTAAGTTCCCCCTCTTAGTCCCTCTAAAGATATAACTTTGGTAACCACCAAGAAGGCTGAGAAGAAGAAAAATCTAGTTTACATAGTCCATCTACTACCATAATATGGTGGAGTGGACTAGTCCAATATCATATGGCCTTCACTCCCTAATATCATTCTATAGGAAAATCTGAGGCATACATCAAGAGAGATATTAGGTGAGACTATAGCTTCTAACATTCAACCCATAGATTTAGTCTAGTTAGTCCTCCCATAGTGGGAAACAAACATACAATTTGAGGCTTCTAAAAGGCCTAATCTAGTAATTATATAATTGCCCATTATAAGTTCAATATTTGAAAAATCTACTTGGACTATACAGAGGGTCAGAAAGAGGAAGATGGAAGATGAGACTGGGAGGGTAGTCACAGTGAAAGAGAGGCAAGAATATTTACCTTATCTAAGAAGAAAAATAGAAAATTGGGGTAATCTCCAAATATAAAGGATTTTAAATCTTATTTTGAAACATAAAAGGATGATCTAAGATAGACAAATGAACTAAAATGGTGAGGAGAGAACTACAGAAATAATTGGAATAAATAAGAGAACAACAAAAAAACTATCCATGTTCTAGTCTAAATAGAGATGGATGTCCAAAGTGTTACATCTAGGTTGTATAATAATATTGAGGTCATTAGTGCAATGAGGGAAGAATTAGTGATCCATATAGTAGAGAACACTAAATTGTTTAATTATTTGAAAATAGATGAGAATAAATTAAAATTTCTTATTATTTCTATAAATGCCAAAGCATATGCAGAGTTAAACTTGATAGCACCATTGGCAACTACCAATGCCCTCAACTTGGTGGTCGTTAAGACAAAAGAGGAAAAGGAGTGGATTGATGTATCTAAGGTAGTAATGCCTAAGTACTTAGAGCATGAAACTCTAACCTATAAGATTTTAGATGAAATGAAGCTTTCATAGGCCAAAGATTCTATAAGAAGACTTAACAATATGGCCAATTTTGACCAACTCTTTCAAAAAGCTTAATAAAACTTTAAATAGAATATAAAAGGGAAGACCTTAGAGGAAATAGAAGATGAGCTCAATTTTTCTAGGAAAAAAGTCACTAAAGTTGAGATCTTCTAAACTAACTTGAGGACTACAAAGGTTGAACATGCAAGGCTCCTAGAATAGGTAAACAAGGAGCATAGGCCTCCGCTCCTTAACATGGACATAATTAGATATTAGTATGATATCAGACATAAGAAACATCAAGTTTTTGAAGTGAATAATAATTCTAGTACTTTAATTCTGAGTTCAACATAAGAATCTTCTTTAGTGCCTCCAATAACCTCACTGGCATGCAAGCACTTAGTCAGCCTTGAGTCAAAGGCAAATTTTGTATGTATACATGCAAATAATACTTAATTTAGCACTCACATTTTACTTACACTTAGAGCATACATTTAAAGTTTTATGAACTATTTATAATCATGCCCATGTTTCATCACTTCATATAGGCCAACTAATTTTGACATAATTGTAATTAGCTATGAGCATGCAAAACATACAATTTTAAGGCTAAAATTGGAACTAAGGTTCTAACTATGTCATGAAACCATGAGTTCACATACACTTGGAAGATGAGGCATCCCCTCTCCAAGTCTATATATTTATGTAATTTCACATTCCAAATGGTCAGAATATTTTATCAATATAGGAAGAAATCAATTTTGATTGTCATTCAATTGAATTGGTGTTTTTTCATTCCATTCTTATGATATTAAGGTTTTATTTTTCTAGTTTATAATAATACAATAATTTGAAGTGTGCAAAAGCTATGGATAAATTATGATTATTTTATAAATAAATCTTAAAATTAGATGTGTAAAATATATTGAAGGTTAGTATATTTCATTGATTAATTAAACAATTAGTCCAAACTATGTTAATATTCTTAGTGTGTAGGAGTGTTTTCTTTTGGTATAGGTTAAGTGTGTGCAACAACTACATTTGACCCCTTCTTGTCTAATCTATAACTTTCCAAGTAAGGGTGTGCAAGAGTAACTCTAAAGAGAGAAACCTTAAGTTGAAATCATAAATTTACCTATACCACTCCCCCCCAAACTTCATAACTGTGTTTACCTATGTGTGTGCAATAGTTACAAGTAGTAAGCACTAGTTTTGGAAGCACTTATCCACCAAGAAACCAGCCTAGGAAGTGAGCCTTTGATATCATAGAACACTATTTTTTGATCTACCCTTCCCTCTTTTGAAGTTTATTTGATTAATATATACCCATTATAGATTAGGTATCACCCATCCATACCACCCACTTAGTTTTGATTTCTCTACTAAGATTCATTTCACTACAAGTAAACCTGGTTGACAACCTGTATTCTCTACTTGCTATTCTACTACAAGGTTGTTTAACCCATATGTGTAACTCATGACATAGAGTGGATTTTACCTCTATTGAGATCTTATAATTTTAGAGGCCACCTCATTTAAATTTTTTATTATGCACAATACCCACATCAATAGGTACCATTTGGTTTGCCATCAAAAACTTAGGGTAGAAATTTGCATTTACGATGGATGAATAAATAATATAGGGGTGCAACGGTTAACATCTCATGAAGATTATATTTTACAAGAAAATTATTAAGAAAAGGGGGGATTAAAAAAACCTACCAATAATGTGCAATAATTAATTTATTTTAATTAACCTTATATTTTAACCTCTCAAAAGAAAGTATATTGAAAGGATTCAGTGATAATATTATAACCAATGTTAGTTTCCATGTGATTATTTCAAGTGATTTTTTATTAAAACCCATGTTCTATTCAAGACCTAATTTGAAAACAAGTACACCAATTTCTTAGACTAAAAAATTTCAAACACATTTCCACCTATATATACATTGCGGTGTTATGCTACCCATTTCTATTCTAAATTTGGACTTAGGTTTTCTTGTGTTAACCTACACCCTAAGTTCTATTTTATACTATTTCATTGTCCACATTTCTAAAACAACCTTGGTAATTTTCTTAGTGTTTTTATTAACTTATTAGTGTTTTTATTACCACTTGAAATAATAGCCTTTGTCTCATTTGGTAAGGTTATGTTTCCCATTCTATTTGTGATTTAGACTTGTGTTTTCCTTGTGACGAACCAATCTCCAATTTTTGAACCATTTAACTCTATTTTGGTCTCATTATGAATTAGAATCAAGGAACAACAAATTTCAAGACCTCTTTTCTAAAAATTTCCAAATTCTAAAAATCCAAGACCATTTTTCTTCATTCTAGTTTCATTTTTTGACTTTGAGTTTTTTGAGCCAAACCATTCCTTATGTCAAAAGACTTATACTTCTTGGTTCAAACACTTTTTCAATCCATTCCAAATTCTAGGGACAATTTGACATTGTTCCACATTCCAAATTACCAAACCAAACCAAGATTACATGTTCAACACTTTTTAAGGACTAAAAACTATACAAATCATGCCTATATACACTCATAGTGGGGCATCTTATGACCCTAGCTTTGATTAAGAACATTTTTATGATACCTTAGCATATAGTATAAAATATGATTAATGAGAGGATATATATTAATACCTAGTTATGTGTGCTAATAGTCATCCCATTATGGGATCAAGTCAAATTAAATTCAACAATCAACTCATAGAAGACCAAGATAAATCTCTCTTAAGGTTAATAGAATATAGAGCTAAACTCCCCCCTGATTTCGCAATATATAAATTTCACACCCTATTCTAAGTAAAGGAGAAACTATAAGAGTAACCTCATATTCAAACTCCAAATTGACCATTGCTTCATCTGTAAAAGGGAAATATTCATTAGTTGATCCTTCCAAAATTTGTCACTTTATAGCATCCACCATTTAATAAATTAGTCAACATTATGTAGATCAACTTGTCATTAAATTAATAAATTATTTGGATGTAACCTCTTCAAATAGTTATACACCTATCAAACAAAATAAACCACCTGAATAGATTCAACAAGACCTAATCAATCCTACATATAATCTATATCTTTTAGCTCCTCCTGAACAACCTGTACCAATGAATGCTTCACAACAAGTTTCACTTGATACACAACATACATTTTTCAACCATTAGGAGATTATTTTCAATGTAATACAAGTACCTAATGCTTCACAAAAAGTGCTAGACCATTCACAAAAAGTTAAAAATCATCCACCATCTTATTAGGTACTGGATAATTCACAAAACACATTACCAACATCTTCTAATTCACAACAACAAGAAGTTCCTCTTGAAAACTAAAAATGAATTCAAGTTCATTTCATGAACCAAAAACAACAATGATTACTTCTTCTAGATCACCAAAAAATTCCACAAAACCAACAATATATAGAATTGAACCAACATAGGATTCCCTACCTTGCAATAATTTCTTCCTTAGGAATCACCTATTCCAATTCAAATCCAAAGCTAAAAAATATATCCCATGTGAAACACAAAATTCAGGGAAGAGGGTACATATTCCAAACCAAACCATTCAATGGGAACCACTTCCACTTATGCTAATACCAACTAGGCCAATAATTCACCAATAATTAGCAAAGTTCTCTCCTTTCATCATAAACCACTCATAACATTCAAGAATGGAATGCAATAAAAGGGATAGTTTTGGACCTTCAAGTAGGTAAGCAAGCACCCAAAAAGTAAAATTTTGATGAAATATGCCCTTACCTTGTTGACGTTAGATATATTTAGGTTCCTTTCTCACCTCATTTTGAAATTCCAAAATTTGACAAATAAAAAGGGAAGGGAGATCCAAGAGAGCATCTGTAGGCATTCTTTGTAGCATGCCAAAAGGTAGCATACAATAATGCTTATTGATTACACCTCTTTCCACACATATTAGGTGGACAAGAATTATAATGAATTATTAGACTACTTAAGGGATCAAACACTAATTTTAATGACCTTTCAAAAAAACATTTCAACCATTTCTCTTACAACATAGAACATGAATTGATAGTCATCAGTTTATGTAAATCCAAGTAAAGAGGAGGATAGAGCTTCTCAACATACCTATAGTAGTGGATAGCTTTGGCTAATAATTTTCACATATATTTTATTATTCATAATTATCTAGTATTTTTTCACAAAATATAAATGTTTAACTCATTCATAATCTCAAAATAAATTAATTATGCAAACATGTTTGAGGAAATCATTGATAAAGGGGTGCAGATAGAGAAATAACTTATAAATAAAGGTCTTATCAAGATATATTCTTAGACATAATTGAAAAACCAAATCCAAATGTATAACCACCATAGATAAAAAATTGAAGGCCTTTGTTAAAAATAAAAACATGGTTGATAATGGGGTTATATAGGTAAGGCATATACAAATGATACAACCACAACCTATTCAAAACACTTCACCTAACCTTCATCTTCCATTGCAAAGAGATCCCCTATGATGAATATACTATAAATATAGAGTTTTTAGTGACCTTAGGGAGCCTATTGAAGCTGTATTTCAATAGTTAGTAATTGTTGACATGATCATCTAGCCTATTCCAAAACCCGGTCTAGAGGGCTAACCCAAATTAACATGTTATCTATTAGATTTAGAAAAAGAGATGAAGAAATTAATTAAATAGTGTACTAAAAAATACTTGAAGGTCATATTAAATAGGCAAAAAATAACCAGCTAAGAATATAGGAGGTGGGTGAAACAATAATCATTGGGTAACATAAAATAGCTAGGCCTGTCAAACTAATTAACCTATTTACTCAAGTGTTTAAAACCACTATAATAAATTACATAGGTAATATACCTTATTCATAAACCTAATGTATTTAAAATAATATGCTAACACCCTCCCTTAATTAATACCAAAAATAAGATCAAGTTTATCCTAGAATTTAATGAACTTGTCTGAACCAAGTGGGTTGGTCATTATATTAGCTAGTTTCTTTATAGTGGGGTAGTAAAAGAGACTAATGTCTTCATTTATAACCAAATGTAAGATGTAATGATGGTGATCCTCACTATGTTTGGTCCAAGCATAGAATATTAGATTCTTCACCATATTTAAAACACTCTAGTTGTCACAAAAAATTGGAGTAGACTTTGATGACTCAAAATGAAGATCCTTCAAGATTTTCTTTATCCACATAGTTTCACAGCCTATACTGACCAAAACTTTATACTCTACTTCTATCAAATATAATTCCACTATAGTTTGAATTTCACTATGCCATGAGAAAACTCCTAAACCAAGAGTGAATACATAACCTATTGTATATTTTCTTGAAGATCATGCCCAATCAGAGTCAAAATATCCTGAAAGCTCAAAATCTATAGACTTCTTATACATTATGTCAAAGTCAAGAGTACCTTTAACATATATTAATACCCATTTTATAGCTAACCAATGTACTTCATATGGTTTAGACATGAAGTGAGATAGAAATACTTACTATAAAACAAATATTTGATCTAGTACTAGTGAGATATATGAGACTACCCACTATCTACCGATACACTATTTCACTGACTGGTGGTGAAGAAAATTTTAATGAAAGTTTAAATCCAACCTCCATAGGTGTGTGAGTTGGATTAAAATCCATCATTATAAACTTTTCAAATAATGATTTGGAATACTTATATTTTGACATAAATGTAACATAATTACCTTGACAAAACTCTACACCTTAATAATTACTTAGTAGTCCTAAGTCTATCATTTCAAAAGTAAAAAAAAAATAATCTTTCATTTACTAAATGAAACTATCACTAGTCTTAGTGATGGTTATATCATAAACATATATAATTAGAATCAAGATATCATCACCAAAATCTTTACATAGATATTTGGTTTAGAATTACACCTTTTGAAACTAGACTCCCTAAGGTAAGAATATATTTTCATATACAAGGCTCAAGGAGCCTGCTTAACCCCATATAAGGACTTAATCAACTTATAAACAATATGTTCCTTACCAAATATCTAAAACCCCTATGGTTGTGACATGGATACCTCCTCCTATAGATCACCATTCAATAAGGCAAACTTAAAATCTATTTGGTAGACTTAGCATCTAAATTTAGTAGTAATAGCAATAATCAAATGAAAATTTATCATCTTATTAGTAGGAACAAAAGTCTCCTCATAGTCAACCCCTTCCTCTTGTGCATAACATTTTACAATAATTCTAGATTTATATTTGTCCAAGGAACCATATAACCTACACTTTACCTTATAAATACATTTAAAACCAATGGATTTATTTCTTGGTGGAAGCTTTATTAACTCATGAGTCTTATTTTTCATCAAGGAATCATATTCTAATTGCATGGCTGATTTCCACTTAGGCTTCCCTTTGGCCTCTAAAAAATAACTAGGCTCAAATTTCTATGAAATTGTAATTGATAAAACAAAAATAACATGTTCATCTCTATTACCAAGTTGCATTTATGATCTCAATCTTCTTCCTTCCACACCTTGTGGTAAGTCACCCTCCTTTAGTGTATCCATTGTGGCAAAGTACCACTTTGGATTATTTATTATTCTATAAGAACCTCATATTGACCTATAGTAATTACCTTCCTAGAATGTGATTCCATTGATGAACTAGAATCTTTCTCAAATTTCACCTCACAACTTATAATATAATCATTACAAAATGAAATAAGGACTCAATATCTAAAACTATACCAATTATTGTGAAGTGTGGCATCTATTAATTTACTATGACATATCAATTTACCACAACTTTTTTAGTGAAATGATCAAGTAATCTATAGCCCTTAGAATTCACATGTATCTAATAAACATGTATGGTGTGCTCTTCATATCCAAGTTACTTCTCTTTTGACTAGGAATAAATGCAAAAGTTATAAAACCAAAAATTCTAAAACCACTTACATCTAGAGTTTAACCTAACCAAGCCTCCTCTGGAGTCATATTCTACTATGTTTTTTTAATATTTATATTGAGGATGTACACAATTATATTCACTACTTCTGACCAATACTTGTATGAGACATTTCTAATTTGAACCATAGAATGAACCATGTCCATCACCATC
Organism: Torreya grandis; assembly: GCA_037957365.1. NCBI lineage: Eukaryota > Viridiplantae > Streptophyta > Pinopsida > Cupressales > Taxaceae > Torreya > Torreya grandis. Next base: position 19,725 of record JARHVA010004926.1, on the reverse strand, counting down.
CTATTCCTCCTTTCCACAACTCCATTTTTTTTGTAGAGTGTAAGGGGTAGTATACTATCTATGTATGACTTTAGTGGCACAAAAATAATTGAACTATTTTGAGGTGAACTCACCCACATTATTCATTCAAAGAGATTTCACTAGTCATCACACCTATTTTTCAATCATAGCTTTCTAAGATGTGTAGTTAGAAAATCAATCATATTTATTCACTAGAAAGTATACCCACTTTTTCCTAGAGAAATCATTAAGTAGTAACATAAAATAATGGGCTCCAATAAGAGTAGGTGTTTGTATTAGACCATGTAAATCCAAATGAACTAGATCCAATACTCCCTTAAATCTCTAACCTTTACCAACATCAAATGAATGTCTAACTTTCTTCCCCAACTGACATCTAGTATAATATGATTTCTATCCTAAATAGAAGGAATCCCCTTAACCAGAATAGTTTTCCTCCATGTATTAAAATAATATAAATTCAAATTCCCATACCTTTTATGTCATAGTGAACTTATTTTATCAATCTCTATAATTACATTTTCCTTTACCCTTTTTGGATATACAAGCTTATACAAGCCTTTCTCACCAATCCCAACTACATTAATCTTATTGTCTTTGGTAGTTTTTAAACATTATTGTCCTTAAAAATTAACAACAAAATCATATTTTATAGTAATCTCACTAATTGAAAGCAAATTTTTATTCATATCAAGCTCATATGTAACATTTGTAAATGTATATTAGACATCACCATAAAAAATGATCTGAACATTACCATATCCTTTCCAAAGTAAGTTCTACCATCTCCTAAAGATACATATTCATTACTACTATTATTTTTAACAAAATCTACATACCAAACCTAATGGTATGTATAATGGAGAGATACCCCTAAATCAAAGTACCAAGCTTGATCCACCATAGAATTACCACTAAAGGCCATGAATGAAAAATAAAATGTTTCCTTTCCTTCACCTTCATATATATTCGCATGATGAAATTTATTTTTTGGGTTAACCATATCCTATTGTCTTTTCTTTCAATCTTTCTTAAGGTGATCATGTTGCTTACTATAAAAACATTTCTACTTAGATCTCTTATTGGAACCACTTACTTGTGAAGGTTATGTAGAAAAATTGTTAGCTTTACTAAACTACTTACCCTTTACCTTGATGAAGAATGCACTCTCTGTAGGTATATATATAGACAAAATTGCTTGCTCTTGTAGTCTCCCCTTATGCATTAACAATGTGGAAAATTTTCAAAGTCCAAAGTCTTTGTCTCATCAATCATGTGAAAGGACTCCATAAATGACTCAAATAAAGATGGACAAAGTAATTAAATCTTGCTCATCAATGGGATTCTACATAACCTTCAACTGATTATTGATATCTTTGATCTGAAACAAAAAACATAGAAATAGACCCATCTTCCTACATCTTAGTGGAAAACAAAAAATTCTTCAAATACAATATCTAACCAGATTTAGAATCCTGATATTTAGAAGTAAGATTAGTCCACATGGTTAATGTATCAATCTCATTTCTAACCTCTAAGATTATATTATCAACTACTAATAGTTTTAACAACATAAAAGTATCTCAATGATGTTTATCATAGTTATCAATATTAGTGGTAGTATTTTTCTCTTTATCAAGCGTTATTTTATCAATATTTTGATATTCACATATTTTCAAAACCTTTTGACTCCACAAACTAAAATTCTTCCCTTTCAATTTTTTTGAATATGGCAATAAGAGGTTTTGTAAACTAGCCATTTTGACCTAGTTTTTTCAAAAAATGAATGTAACATCAAAACTATCTAACAGACTCAAATCATAATCTAGACTATGCCTCTAGTTTTTATCAAAAAATTCAACACCATTTAGGAAATTTTAAACTTTTCATCTGTAAAAACACCAAAAAATAGACAAAATCAATTAAATTAGGAGATATACAACTCTAATTTCAAAATTTCCTTCTCCATCAACATCTAGATAAAAAAACTTAGAAGATGATGAAATTTTCAAGCAAATTAGCTTTACAGTTTGCTCCCAACATAATTAATTTTTTTCCTCTAGGCAAATGTTTATGAAAAAACCAATTTTTATAAAGCTTTAAAAAAAATTATTTTTTCTAATTTTTAATTTAAATGAGATACACCTTATTTATGATTAGTTGGATTAAAACATAGGATAAAGACTTGCATGAAATAAATCCACCAATAGAAAAACACATGTGTAGTTGTAGAAAAATATCCTATTTGTAAAAAATTTGAGGCTAATTTTAGATGAAATTCTCAGCCAAATTAAATGCCATCATATCTAGGAATCTTCTCCCAACTAAGATAAAATTAAAATAAGAATAAATAGGAGAAACAATCGATATGTAATTTTTTGGATTCTCATGTGGTGCCTTATAGTGTTGTACAACATGTGGGGCTAGGGAAAAAATAAAAATAGGCTTGAGAGACTCTCCTTTAACTTCTTTTCCATCTGTCTTGGTCTTAATAGACCCTAACCTTCTTTTCTCTACTTGTTTATCTTTATGGCTAGTCACTATTTTTTTTCCTTTTATGATTCTCTGCTAGGTGCTTCATGTTCCTCACTGACATGTCTATCCTCTCTCACTCCATAGGCTCCCTCCCAAGCTTCCTACACTACAAGATCTGAGACCATATTATATTTAGATAAAGATATGAAGAAATAAATTTATAAGAATAATAAACAATACTTGAGGAGCCTATTAAATAAGCACAAAAGAACCACCTAATAATATAAGAAGTGGGTGAAAAAATAATCATTGAGTAGCGTAAAATAGCTAGGCTCATCAAACTAATTAACATATTTACTCAACTGGTTAAAACCACTATAAATAAATGAATATGTAACACACCTTAGTCATAAACCTAAGGTATTTATAATAATATTATAACAATATCATGATAATGAGTATTATGAGTACCATTATGTGGTCAGTCATTCCATCTATAGTGCATATATTTGAGACACCTAATTGAAAATTTGGCTGAGAATAGGGGAATTGAATTAGATAAATTATTACCCAACACCAATAAGGAAATGGGAATCTAGAAAAATCTCTTTCCTAAACGTAAAATTCAATAGTAGTACACTAATCAAAACTTGATATAGGGCCAACATCAGCTATAAGGACAAGGACAAAACCAAAACTAGAATCACCATAATTAGGATCATGATACAAAAGCCAACCAAGTTAGATAAATAAGTGTACATTATGATTACAATAATACTATAGGGCATATTACTAGTAATTATGTGGCCATTATCAAAGTCACCCCTTTTAGGATAATTGAAACTCATCACAGTGTTAATTCTTCTATTTTTGGATCACCACCTTTGACCATTGGTAGTTATAACATGGGTAAAATCAATGTGATTTCATCATGACCATCATGAATTACCATTCCTAGACCTCCATCAACTTCCTCTAGTTTAATTAACCCTTCCTCAAATCAAAATTGTGTAGTTGTAACTAAATGACCATGAGTTACTATCTAAGGCCCTTTACCTTCTTCCAATGCCAATACCAATCATAACCATGTGCCATATTCTAGCCTACCAGAAACCAAGCAATCATGTCTTTATACCTATAATCCATTTAATATTATTGAACAACTAAATAAAATACTTGTGCAAATATCCATATTGGAATCTTATGTATGTATGAAGTTCATAAGACCATTTAAATGAATTTCTTTAATAATTCAAGGTGATTAATGACATTGATCTAACTTAATTACAAAAACTTGTGATACATTTGTCTTTAGACCAATCACTCACATTTGACCAATGAGATATTGCAACCCTTGGTCCCCTACACAATAACCCTCTATATAATGAATCCATCATTTCCCATCATAAATTCAAGTAGGCTATTATATACAATGGTTTAGGGTTAAACATAGCCTTGTTAAATTTTATTCAAACTTTGGACTAATATATGTAGATATACAACCAAACACCATTATAATCAAGTCTTATGATAATGTAGAAAGAGAGTATTTAAGAATAATTTGTGTACCTATCATTATTAGGCTGATCACCCATGATACTCTATGTCATGTTCTTGATAGATAACTTCCTTATAATTTGCTTCTAGGTCATCCATGGATCTATTAAGTATTAATTGTACCTTATGCCTTATGTTAGTGAATTAAATTCCCTCATTTTGGGTTTTAAGTCACTATCCATGGATATCTCCAACTGTATTAATACTATAAGTACCTAAAGGCCAAGTATGGGAGCTATAACTATTATCCAAGCACTAGGTTTGTAGACAAGAAGAAGAAACTATTAGTTACATAATCTCCAAAATCTAACTATATTGATCCTATTGACCTTGCCTCTACTTCTTCCAATCTACCTTTTGAGAACATTTCTAATCAACTTTTTGTTGATGATGAGGGTATTACCACATACCAGCATCTAAGATGCTTTCCATGTTGGTAAACTAATCAAATATCCTAGGTCATATACAGAAACCAAACCTATTCCTATTAATACCAACATGATTTGCAAAAAGAAATATAAATCCACTTTTTATTAGCCATTCATATTTGTACCATATACATCACCCAATCAAGATTGGCCCACTAGTACTGATGGAGGTTTGTTATACAATTATGGTTTTGATAATTGATTTTAGGGTTAAAGACCCAATACCTAATAGAATAATTTACCATCTAAACTATCAAAGAAAAGGATCAGGGTCAAGATCCCAAGGTATTCTTGAGATAGTTCTATGACAATGCATATAAGAAGTTGAGGTAATAGATTTAGACCACTTATGGGTGAGCCCATCAAGTTTGAGAGTGATGTTATTTCATCAAGTGATGAATAAACTTCTGATAGTAACACAAATTCCAACTAAATTCCTATTATGAGAATATAAGCATCAACATATTTAATGTTAATGTTATTCTTACCATTACACCCTTTTATCCTCTTTCCTTTCATCATTTTTGCCTCATTGATTGGGACAAAAAAGAATCAATTATACCATTAGATGAGTTTTAGAATGAATAATCTATTTCCAAATTCATGGGTCTTAGAAATAGTATTATGAATATGACCATAAACAAGGATTTGACTTCTAATTAGATCTTACTATCCACTTTGGAGAGAAGACAAACTTCCTTCATTATAAATAAATTGAAACATTGAGATATTCAAGTGAAAACCTTTTTGAGGCACCTTTAGATCAGGGAAAAATTAAAAATAAAGATAAGTCCATAGGTGAAAACTTAGTTTAGGTTCCTGTGGATGGGGAAACTTATCCATCTCCTAGGGAAGATCAGAGCCCTCCTAGTCTAAGCATTATTGTTGGTTCCAATATCAATTCAGAAGAGCATTGAATATTTGTATAGTTGGTTTAAGATTTCCCAAAACAATTTATCAATTAGCCACTACCAAAAATGGTAGATTCAAATTCTTCTTACATGGGTGGGATGTGTACTTTTAAATTAATGAGTAATATCAATTCCATTCACTTCTAACTATTTTGAGGATGGATCTACACTCCTTCTACAGGATACCACAAAAGTTAATTTTGGTACCTATGATGAGCCAAAGATAGTTTACCTAGGCACATCCTATATGAAATGGGAAATGTAGCAAATCTATAAATCAATCCTATCTTGGAGAAGATAAATCCTACTTATACTTCTAATTGTGGATATATTTTATATTTAGGGTCATGACCAATATGGACCCACTAGACCTAGATAAGGGATCTCTTACCACAATAATATAATTAGGGAGGGATTCAAAGCCCCAAATTAATCAAAACTATGAAATAACCCTAACTAGGTCGTATGTTTTCATATTCACTAAACTAATAACAATTAAATCAAAGCCTAATCTAGTTCTCACCAAATATTGTGGCATAAAATGTGGGTTAATAAACATAAAAATTAAACATATATAAGAGAACCTTAATTAATCTATGTATAGGTAAAACCCTAATGTAAGGAGAGAGTAATATATTCAAAATCCATTACTTGTGCTACTTGTATCTACTAAAGAGAGGAGAAAAGTTATAGATACTTGACTTCAAGATGAACCCATCAAGGCTCAATCTCTCCCTTGGCCAAAGGTGCTTTGCAAGAGGTTTTTGTGGTTTTTAATGATCACTAAGAAAGGGTAAAACATCCAGGACTTCTCCACAAGATAATATTCTTATCCAAGTAGAAACCCTAATATAAGACTCCTCAAGTAGAATTTTAGAAGATAAAATTATAAATAATCACAAATAAATAATTAAATCTTTTTGTCTATCTAAGAATGGAAAAATTAATGTGTTTATATAGGTATATCTAACCCTAATCCCTTCTAAAATTTTAGGTTGACAAGGCTGACCCAGTTGACCTGGTATCATTATTGATAAAAATAAATTAGGTCATAGTCTAGGTCAACTAGGGGCTAACCTAAACTGTAATATTTTTTATCAATTAGAGTACAAGGTCAATGGGACCGGTAGTGTAACTTAAATCATCACAAAGGGTTTTAGGCTAGAGAAGGGATAATAAAGGTGGTAAATGATTAAAGGAGGGTGAAAAATAGGAGGTAAAGCTTAAGGAAACATTTTTAGGAGATGGTTAGATTGATAAAAACTGGTAATAAGGGACAACAATCCTATAAAGCACTAATGGTTTACCCACACCTTTCCCAATACACCCCTTAAGGGGTACACTTAAAAATATTGAGAGTTGATGGGTTACTGCAAGATAGAAAACATTAGTAATTGATAAAGTTTCAAAATATTATGTGTATACATATTCCCCACTCAAATCTCATCACATGTCACTCAGGTATGATAGGGGATGCTTCTTAGAGAAAGAACATAAAAACACACAATGTTGAGGATAAAAACAAGTTACAATATTTTAATGAATAAATAACTTAAATTTAAATTACTGAAAGGGAAATAATTGAAAATTAAATGTAATTCATAACTTAACTTACCTTTATTGCTAGATGGGTGTCTGTTGTGTTTCTAGTTTTGATTGTGGAGGGCACATAGATTGCTTTTGATAAAACCAATGATACAAAACTAAAGAGTAAAAATAAATAAACATAAGAAAGATAATATAATTGATGCTATGTGGATGAGACGTACTTGGAGATTTGGAAAGATGGGGTGATAAGTGTTATGTTATACCAAATTACCAAGTTAAATTTTTTAAAATAAATTGATTAACTGAAAAGCCAAGGCTACTAAAGACTAAAAAACTCAAACAATTAAACCTTAAGTTAAAAAAGGCAAACTCACCAAGTCAAACTAAGGATACATGGAAAAAAGGATGGTAATCAAACATCAATGTAAAAGTAGTAACAATCCTTCCATAAATAAATATGTGTAAGTAAAAATGTTAAAACAACATTGATGAATGAGTAGTAACAATCCTTACTCAATTATCAATGTAAAAAGTTGCATAAAATGAAAAATAACATTGGTGATTGAGAAGTAAAAAACCAACCTCACTAAATAAAGTAAAAATGACATGAATTTAGAACTAGACTTAGGTGTCCACAAAAAATGTAGTACAAGCAATAATAAATGGTAAAATAAAAATAAGGAAAGTCTAGAATTGTAAATCCATGGTCTTAATAAAATGAGCCCTAGTCACTCAAACATGTTATTTTATGCTAAAGATAGATAAAAATGAAATAAAGTAGTGATAGAATGTTTTTAATATGTGAAGAAAAAGGAATGTATAAATGGGAAAATAGATTTATAATCATACTATACCTATCAAGGGGGGAAATGAAATGGGTGGAGAGGAGAATTAAAGAAAAACCAAGGTAGATGGACTCTTAATCAAAGTTGAGAAAATTAAATTAGGTTTTTCAAAGAAAGAAGAATTTTAACCCTAAGAATTCTAGATAATGTCTCTTAGATACACAAGTTTGAGATCAATAAATGCATTAAGTAGATCATCCTATGAAGGCTTTATGCATGAAAATTAAAATGGACCTCCATTCCCATAATGTGTTCCCCATTCCTTACGATCTCTTATAGATCCATCAATTATTGCGAAGATTGGATACCTATGTGAGAAAGTAGGTATCACCATAGAGTTTGTTAAATTATCCTATTCTAATCCATGGGAATACCACACCCTAATGGACCTCAGCTCTATCATGAGGCCAATTGTGGAGTTTGAGCTTCTATGAAGATAGGAGATGTGCTTATAATCACATCTTTTGACATGATTTTGATTTTTGAAATTTATATGCTACCTTTTGTATATCATTGCCTCATATTTCAAATTATTTGGTTTTAAATTTCTCGATGTATTTTTCTATTCTTCCTCCACACATTTGGAAAACTAAACATGGTTACTAAAGATGAATTTCATTTGAATACTTGGGACTTGGTTTCTAAGAGAGAGGACCCAAAGAGCATGGAATCTAAAAGTCTCATTAATGTAGGTGAAATAAAAGTGTTATCTTGACTTTGATCTTGCTTTATCCAATGTGGAGTGAAAGGAAAGTAAATAAAGAGGAATGAAACATGAAACAATTTGAATTACTTCAAATCACAAAAAGGTGACAAAGGGTTAAAAAGGATTACAATGATAATAGAGTGTGATTACTTATCATAAGAATGAGTAAAGTGTAGGAAAATAGGCTAGCACAGATTGTTATGCAAATTTTATCTACAAAATTATCAAAATCTAAAGTTTAGAACAAGGATTAAAAACTCATAACAATTGAAAAACACATTCTAGACAAGGAATACTAAATGAAAGACGGTGATTTTATGAGGAAGGTTAGGTAATGTTCATGGTCTTACATTGAAAATCATAAAAGAGAGACCCAGGTAGTGCCAAAAATTATGTAAAATGTATGAAAACAAAGAGGAGAGAAGGAAATCATAAGGAAGATTGGGTCCTATTTTTGGTTTTACAATGCAACTCATGAGAAAAAGGGAAACCAAAGGACCAAAAGGAAAGACTAAGGTTTGTGAAAAGAGAAGTTCTAGTAGAGGGTGAGACCCATGTAAGTATCCTAAAAAAAATATTATATAGATAGCATATATAAAATATTAAAATAAGGTAAGGATTTAGGAAAAATATTTATTTAAGAATTATGCATTGGTGGGCTCTTTGAAAATATGGCCTTCATTAGTTTGAAGGTGATAAGTGCTTGGACCAAGAATTCCATTGACTAAATAATATCCCCACCATTTTTAGGTGTATTTACCTTCTTTTTCATGAGTTTAGTCTAATTTAAGGACAAGATCACCAATATTAAAATTGTGAGTTTTAACTCATTTGTTATGTTGCCTGGTAATAAAGGACTTGTATTGGCAATTGTGTTGTAGATAAGAAAGATGGTGTTCATCAAGGAGATAAAGGGCATGATAGTGAGATTATCATAATTATTCATCACGTATGATGCCATGAAGAGAGATATAGAGGGCGGGAATCTCAACTTCTAATGGGAGAACTAATTCAAAAACATAGACTAGAGAAAACAACATTGCCCCAGTGGCAGTGTTTATACTAGTGTAATAGGCCCAAAGAGTAGGATAGAGATGAAGATTCCAATCCATGTGTGTGTCAAAAAATTCATTTTGGAGGATTTTATTAATAATTTTATTTGTGGCCTTTGTTTGGCCATTACATTACATATGGTAGGGTGTGGAAAATTTGTGATTGATTTTAAATCTAACACATATTTGTTTAACATCTTTATTTTTGAAGTTACCACCATAATTTGAACTAATATTTTGAGGGAAACCTAAGTGGAAAATGATTTATTAAGGATGAATTTTTATATGGTGGTACTGGTGACATTGACAAGGGGCATAGCCTAACCCACTTGGTAAAATATTTTATAGTTATAATTATAAAGACATGTCCATCTTAAGATTGAGGTAAGTTGCCTATGAGATCTAGTCCCCACATGGAGAATGGCCAAGGAGGCTCCATAGGTTGAATCTTAGCTAGAGGTACATGAATTATATCATCATGAAGTTGGCAAGGAGTACACTTTATAGCAAACATGATGGCATCTTTTTCAAGAATTGGTCAAAAGTATCCCATAGGTAAGCATTTGTAAGCTATAGTATGTTCACTATAATGGCCATCATAAATACCCCCATGTGTTTGTTTAATAAGAGAAGGAATATATTCTTTCATAACACAATGGAGCAAGGTACCTTCAACATTTTAGTAATATAGGATGTTATATCGAAATACCTACTTAAAATCTTGTTTGTGAATGCAAGTATTTTCATGGGAATAAATGTTTAGAGGATAAGTTTGGTTTTCAAGAAATTGAATAATATCTTTGTACCATGGGATTTGGTAGATGGCATATGAGTGAATCTTGTGATTGAAGAGAATATGGGGATTTTCTTATTTGGATAAGAAAAGTGGGATCAGTAAGAACTTGGTGTAGATGAAAAAGAGATGATAAGGAAGCAAGTGAATTAGTAATAGAATTTTGATCTTGAGGGAGAGGATCAATGGTAAAAAAATAAAAATATTTGGCAAGGGTAGTTGTGATTTGATGATAAGAAATCTGATTTTCACTTTTTCATTGATAATCATCATTGACTTGGTGGAAATGAGTTGGGAGTCACCTAAAGCATGTAGATAAGTGATATCTAGATCAAGAGCTACTCTCATGCCTAGGATTAAAGAATTGTATTCCTCTATGTTATTAGTGACATAAAATGTGAGATAAAATGCTAAAGGGATAATTTTTCCAAGAGGGCTTGTAAGGATAACCTTTCCAAACTCCTTGAGATAATGAACACCATCAAAATGTAAGGTCCAAGTATCTTTGTGTAAATCAATATTAATATTAATAGTTTTTTGATAACTAATTTTAGTAGTGTCAAGGAAGATAGAAAACTCTTCTAGATTACTTGTTTCAAGATCAGTAGTGAAGTTATGTAAGTAATCTTTAAGATATATGTCTTGTTAGAAACTTATAATATAGATAATATTGTTATCGAGAAGATTATATTGAAGGTGGTCAATGGTTGGGATTAGAGTTGTGATAAGTTGAACAATAATTATTTATCCTTTGATAGCTTTTTTTGTGATAATTTGGAGATCAAATTCCATGAAAATGACCATCCACTTTTCAATTCTATCTCTAAGAAGGAATGATTTGGAGAAGAAGTGATGAAGGGGATCAGAATGAACGATAACATAAGTGGTTTGATAAAGCATATAATGTGGAGATTTTCAACAACAAAATATATGGCAAGGCAATCACATTCACCTTTTGTATAAGAATTGTCATTATTAATGAGGCTTCAAATGATATAATAGATGGCATTTCCCTCCGAGTGTCATCTTGTTGGGCAAGCATTACCCCAATGTATATGGGTGTGGAAGATTTATATAATATTAATAGACAATCATTTGAAGGTGGATGAAGAGTAGGTGGTTGAAGTAAGGATTCTTTCATATTTTCAAATGATTTTTGACAAGGATCCATTCATTCTAGGGCATTACCTTTATTAATAAGAGAATTGATAGAATAGATAAAATAAGCCATTTAATGGATGAATCATCTAATTTCCCCAATTTTACCAAGGCAAGTGTGAATATCAATAATGAATCAAGGGATGGGCATGTTTGATAATAACATTAATCTTGGCAAGGTTGACATAAATTCCATGAAGAGAGACTATGAATACTAATATTTTTCTAGATGTGACACTAAAAATTCACTTGTAGGGATTTAGTATAATGTTATATTTAATAAGGTAGTCAAAGATGAAAACAATATTAGAGATATGAGTCTTGCAGATTTTGTATTTGGCAATGAATCCATCCACATAGGTATCCATAATCTTGTGAATAAGATCATTAAATATGTGAGTCATTGGTGGTTGAAAAGTAGCTCTAGCATTATTTAGGCTGAAGGGAATTTTTAAATAAAAATAAGTTCCCCATTCTATGGTGAAATTTGTCTTATGTTGGTCTTTGGGTGCAATGTGAATTTGGCTATAACCTGAGAAACCATCCATAAAAGACAATATTTCATAATAATTAGTGGAATCAATGATGGCATCAATAGAAGGTAGAGGGAAATTGTCCTTGGGATAAAGAAGATTAAGATTACAAAAATCAATACTTATATGGATGACCATGGTGGATTTATTATGAATAAGGATAATTTTTGAGACCCATTCTAAATAGTCCATGGGTTTGATAAACTTATCATTAATAAGCTTTATTATTTATTTATGGCATAAATTTGAAACTTTTGGTAGAAATTTCTATTATTTTTGTCACATGGTTTTGGCATTGAGGTAAGTGATAATATTGTACACCATGATGCTAGGGTCAATATTAGGCATGTCCTCATAGGACTAAGAAAAATTATCATAATTTTTAGTGAATAATAAGCTGAAGTGATCATGCTTAGTTGGTGTGAGTTTGTGAGATATTGTAATTGGTCAAGCGAATGATGGGGTAACATATTTGATTTCTATAGTTTATTTGATAAGAATAGCATTTATATATTGAAAATGGTAGGGTGCATTAGGTATTAGGAAATTGGATTTGATTTAGGGTCGATGTTAGTGATATAGTTAGTGAAATAAGGGGATTTCTTCTTGAAATACTTGAGTAAGTGACACTACTAATGGACTTGATGTTCTTGGGTGTGAATCAATTCAAGGGTGGATTTATCACTAGGCAAAGTGGTAAGAGGAACATAATAATCAACATATAATTCAAGATAGATAATTTTATTACCATGGTAGTCATATTTAGAATGTATCTGATTTACATTTGTGGCCTTGGCATATAATGTAATATTGGGAGTAGGGGGAGTAGGGGAAGAAGTTTGATTGGATGTGGTTGATTTATTATTAACTTTAGTGATGGGGGAAAAATTGGATGCAAGGATTGAATCTATAGGTGGTATAAAATATGTAGGAGTTGTTGGAGGTTCAAAAATTAGGACTTGTTGTACCACCCAAGGAGTATCAATAAGTGTAGAATTAATAAGAGGTACATGACATTTGAGAGTTAACTTAGAGCTATTGTAATGGTATGAACATCACGATTGAAAGAATGTATATGTACAAAAGTTTTTGGATAATTATGAGCATCCAAATCTCATGATTGAGCTTGGGCCATGATGTAAATATCATTGTAGGTTGGATAAACTATACATGCTTGAGATTCAAGAGGATTTTCAAAAGGGGAAAGACCTAGATCACTAAATTTACATGGAGACATGATTAAAGGATCTTGGAATAACTTGGCCACTCCATAATTTTTGCATGTGAATTCATCTTATGGTTAAGAGGCATCTTGAGAATTGTATGGAGGGGAAATCAATGATCTCATCAATGAGAGGATGGTGCAATCATTAGGTAGTAAATAAGGAAGAAGCCACTCTAATATGTAAGGAGGTAGATTAGTAGTGTTTCAAGTATGTTAAAAGTCATAAGGTTCATCATCATCTGAATCATCAAGGGTAACATGTAAGTCTAGATTGATGTTGATGAATTTAGATAAAGGAGCATTGTTGATTGTTAGAATGGGAGGAATGAAATATTGATATTTAGGATTGGAAAGTTGAATACTCCAAGGATTGGGATTGGCCTCATGTTTATACCTTTTTTCATTATGTAAGAACTTGATGCATTGGCTACTAGAAGAGGTGATAGCCCACATTCTATGAGTCCATGGTCACCCTAGGAGTATGTTGTAAGATAGGGGTAAATCGAGGATTATAAGCTTAGTTTGAATAGTTTTGGGTCTAATTTTAAGGGGAATCTAAATATAACCATGTGGATTTTGATTAGTTTTATAAAATTCATGATAGGTCAGGTGAGTTTTCTTGAGATTATCCTTATTATATTCAATTTTTTTGATGATCGACAAAGATGTTACATTAATATTGAACCCTTCATCAACTAATTTTTTTGAATAAGGTAGATCATCAACACAAAAAGGATCTTCTCATTAATCATGTATTATTCAAAGAATTCAATGAAAGGTTTAGAATAAGGAAAAATGGATTCAATGGTATGGATGTTGGTAGGTTGAGGCTCAAGAGATGGTGGTTCATCTTCCACATAATATGGGTCTTCAATTTATTTCAATTGTTACATGAGGAACTTACGATGATAAGGGGAGTTATGAACTAGATCCATAAGGGAAATCCTACAAAACATGGATTTGCATTCTTCGAAGAAGTTCCAATGTGATATATAATAAGAACTAATGTGATATTTATAAGTTAAGGTAGACTTTGAAGGAATGGAAGTGGTTGGGGGTTTGGAAGAAGGAGATATTTCCTTGCTCACTGTTGAAGCTATATGAGTAGTTGTAGTATCTTTGAGAAGTTTCCCTTCTTATGTTTAGTGATAGGTATTTTTGATTTGATTTATGATGATAATTGACCTTAGTTACATTAACATATTGAGAATTAATATAATATTTTTCATAGTCAACATTGATGACACAAACATCATTGCTGGATTTTGAGAGGTAGATGTGGGAAAATATGTTTGGTTATTAGAAGATAATCTATGGGAGATTATCATTTTTGAGAAGCAATGTGGTACTCTTGAAGATGGAATTATATCATGGATTCACAATTAAAGGAATCACAAATCATATAGGAGACTAAAAATTTGGTAAGCCCTCTACAAGTTTCATGGGAATGACCAATGTTAGTGTGGAACAAACAAAATTGAATAAGCTTGTACTATTTAGGAGGATTATTAGGATAAGTAAATGGTTTAGAGGGTGATAATAATTATTTCATTTATTGCATATTTAATGGTATTTTAGCTCCAATAATCTAAATAAAACCACTAGAGTTTGGTAGTGGGGTACACAAGGTACTAAAGCAAACCACTAAGAGGTTAGAAGTCTCAGATCTTATATGGGCTATAAGAGATCTATATTTGCTATCTAGTTTGTTAGTTTACACAAAGATATATATAGAATTATAAGCCAATTTATGGATAACATGATCAAGCATACAAAGGATGTAGGTATATCTAGCGTATCTAACCACAATAAATCAAGTAGTTAATACTAGACTATTGATTGCACACAAATTGAAAAAACAATGCTAGATAAAGAGAGATAATAAATAAAATGCAAATCTAAAATCTAAGGAACTTTCAAGCCAAATGAAATACATTTTAATTAATAAATACATTTTAAATAAAGATTTCTAGAGCATGCCTAGTCTATGTTTTAGCCATGTTTCACTTTCAACACTATTGTTTTCTAACAATGCAATGTTTTAGTTTAGAAAGAGAGAGAGATTGTTTGAGCAAGTTGAAAACATCATTTTGAGTTTGTAAATTCCTAATTTATAATGAAAAGCATTTCCAATGTAATTATAACATGTAATGTAAAATATTTTAAGAAATAATCTTATCATTTAACTATATACAAATGCATAAACTTCAGAAACTATTCTAAACAATGCACAAAATGACTAAATCATTAAAAAAACCAAACCCTAACATGTATACTATTGTAAATAGCAATATAAAACTCAATATAGATGTGCAAAATTTCTACCAACTAATTATCCAAGATAGAAAGTAAGAGAGGAAGAGGATCAAGCTATATGTGCGAGTTGACTCTAGACCAAGAGTGAAAAACCATGGAGGAGGTAAAGGAGAAGTTGCCAATATATGGAAGACCCAATGCAAGGAGCAAAAAATATAGGTGCAATGAAGTCTTGAATGAGTAAGGAGAAACCCACCAGACTTAGGAACACTATGAATAATAATGTGAATCATCAAGAATAGCTATAATAGAGTAGAGCATCTTCTATTAGAATGAAAGCAATTGTGCCAAGCAAGAACCAAGAGAGATTCAAGGAGGAAACCAAGTTTTGAGTGTGATGATCAAGTGGGAAGAGTAGAGAAATAAATCTATGAGAGAGTTAATGTAGAGGATCAAATGAATGAGGAAAAGGACATATATCTCAACCTTAATATGCTAGTAAGCCAAAAACTAGCCTTTTTAGCTATTTGGGCCCAAACAAGGCACTTTTACATGAATTTCTCCTAGGACATGACTTTTGTAAATAAAAAATGTGGCCTAGGCCATAGGTTTCCTCCCTAAGCCATGTCTTAGGTCTATATGTCACCTAGGTTAGTCAAAGAATTCCTAAAAGGGCCCTGGGGGGTCCTTAGAGAGCCCATTTGCCATGCCAAAGAGATGAGATGTACTAAGGATGTGTAGGGGATGAGAATATCATGTGATAAATGTCAAATAAATTGGTAAATGTCTCCAAGTGGGATAACTAGGGTTGGTAGTCTACACATGATCTAATGTGTAATCATAGGGAGGAGTAGGGTTAGGAGAAGTATGATTACATATGCCCCTAAGGTATAAGTGTTCAGTGTTTGAATAAACAAGGAGTGTTGTGCAGTATCTAGAAGCCACACCAAAGGAAAGGAAAGTAAGAACTAAAAAGATAAAAGGAAACATTACTTTCACTTACTAGATAAGGATCATAGTGGAAGAAGTTGATGACGTAATCCATGGGTGAAAGTGTAAATGTTTCATAATCCAAAATCTAACTCTAGCTCTAGCTCTTACAAAGAAGGGACACAAGTGATATCAAATAAAATAATACTATCTATAATTACATTCACTAAGGCATCAACCCTAGTGTTCTCCTTATGAGGGATATGGGTGAATTGGATGTCCTCAAATAAGGAGAGTAAATCATGCTCTACCTCAAAGAGGGGGAGAAAATCAAAGATAATGATGACCTAGACATCGATGAGTTGAGACACAACTAAGAGTGAGTCAGAGAATAAGTACACATAGCACACTCCTAACTCATGGGCATTGGCCAAGGTGTTAATGATTAAACGATACTTGATGTCATTATTCATCTCACTGATAAGGAATAAACTAGCTATAACAATCTCATGGCCCCATGGATCATCGATAACCCAAACTGTAAATATCGATCTTGGGTTACCCTAACTACCACCATCTATGTGAATCACCATTGAGAGGTGTACCATGATGGGGGTTAAGGATGCAAGACTAGAAACTATCAAAAGGTAATCTTAAAGTGAGGTAATGCAATCAACTTGCATGAGGGAAACAAATAATGAAAGCAAGCTATAACCATAATAGTGGATGAACCCCAACTACAATAAGAGGTAATAAGGGAAAATAGGGGGAAGTTTGGATAAGATGAAGACTAGTCGATAAGACTAGAGTAAGTCCCAAACCACTATAGCCAACCAAAAACCCTACCTATAACCAAAATGAAAAAGAGAGAGTGGGAGTTAGAATGGATTGACTATGGAAAAATAGAGAAATGACTAGCTAGAAGAAGTACAATAAGTAAATTATATCCCTAAGTACTCACAAAATGGGTCATGGACCTAAGAAGTCAAAAAGGACCTAAAAGGGGTCCTTGGGACTAAAATAGGCTAGAGTAGGCCCAAAGAAGCCTTAAATTAAAAAATAAAGGATAACAATTCACTTAGAACATGTCAAAACCCCTAAGATGGAGGTTTCATGGTCTATAACACAAAAAGGGGGGAAACTCCCAAAGGGGGCCCACAAAAAGCAAGAAAAGGACCAAAAAGAAGAAAAATGAGTAAAAAGTAAATCATTTTCACTCTTGTTTTCACTTTGAAAGAGCCAAAGGAGATTCCACAAGCTATCAAAGCCAAAATAGAGAAAATGAGGATGTGGGAGCATGCCAAAAGTGCACAAGATGGTTTGGGTAAGTCCTCTGATCAAATTTTTTGCAAATTTTGTTCATTTTGGGGGTTTGGGAGGCCTTAAATATGATTTGACTCATTTTTAATGATTTGGTGGACAAATTGGGTGAAAAAAGGAGTCAAAATGATGGGATAAATAGGATGAAGAAAATAAGACAAATAGGAGGTCAAATCATGCCCCATGGGAAGAGAAACAAGGAGCCCTAGGGTTGCCAAAGGCACCATACCCTAGGTCATAGAGGCCATGGCTTGGCTCACTATCAAGATAAAAAATTTCCCAACAAGTCATGGCCTAGGGTAGTGAGGCCCTAGATAGGCCTCGTAGAGCTTGAAAGAGCCTAGGAGGTCCTGGAAGGGGCTAAAATAGGAAGGAGGAGGAAATAAGCTAGATAGATAAAAAGTCATGTTTTTATTCAATATTGATCATTTCACAACCAATAGATTGATCCATTTACCTATTGCTTGCTTGTGTAGACACATATAGGAGTTAGCCCACTAGAGGTGGGAGAGGCTTCATAGGTGAGGAAGTAGCCAATATAGAGAGATAGATCATGTGAGGTGACCAACTGAGAGTCCCATCATGGTTAGCTAAGGAGGTAAATGCTCTACCTATGGAGGATGATGATCACCTATAGAGTTTAGGACTTTAGATATTGGTACACATGCCCTCATTACATTACTCTAGGTACATGGTGAATTCATTGGTGACCACATGAGTATGAAAATGACATGTATTCTAGCTAAATCCTAAGCTAGAATCCATCCTTAACATTGATGATGTCTACTAGTTCTATAGAGTAGAGTTGATAGGTAAAAAGATAGACCTACCATAGTTATAGGATATAGATGTATCCAATCTCTACTTGGTAGGACCCTACCCTCAATGAAATAACCATGGAGTATAGATCACACAACTATCACCTAAGGTACCCACACTTAGGATAGTGATAGCACACACTATTGTCAGGAGGCTCTATGTCAGCCAGAGTATAGGGAAATTGCCACTCTCTTAGATAAGAGTTATCCAATGCATAGAGGGAGGACAAAGATATGTCTAGGACTAGTATATCCTAGGCATACTATACCATTAATTGGATCATATGTAGCACACAAGGGTAGATGGATTAACATAGCCTAGATTACTCATGTCTTAGACTTATGAAAGGCTCCCACTGAAAAAATTTAGGACACTATGGGGTAGTGATGTACACATTACACTAGAAGAGGACACTATATGGGTTGTATTGTTTATAGATAGTGTTAGGCTTGTATATACCACTTTAAATCTAGATGTACTAGGAAGCTACATCCATGATCCCTACAAATCCATGGTATGGCTAGAAAATGTAGGGGTAGAGACCTATGTGGGATAGGAAGAGCTATGAGGTCTGCAAGGGCCATACCATCATTTAGGGAGATAAGCTCTAGCATCATAGGATATATGGGCATAACTTAGGCCAACTTTGGCTAAGCACAATAGGCAACCAAGATAGAGAGAGGGGGGCAATAGTGGAGAGAGGCAACCATAGTGAGTACCACCATTACCAAGAGGAGAATGACCTATAGGAGGGCTATAGAGGCCATCAATGATACTAGGTAAGACAAGTATATTTGATAGATAACACTTTATCTTTGTACTCATCCTTAGTGAGAGTCGATATATGACTGACATATGTGCTCTGTGTGTGTGTGTGTGTGTGTAGGAGACCAACCAATCTAGACTAGACCCCAAGTGGACCTACTATTAAGGGAGTTATTCCTGAATGTGTCAAAAACACTATTGATGGAGTGGGTGTCACATCTACCAATAGGGGTAGAGCCACATACTCACTTTTAGTGGGTGGGTACATGAGTGTCACTCAAACTAGTGAGGACATGACACTAGATACCATAGCTAGAGGTAGAGTCAGTATGGCATGAGGGTAGTTGTAACATGACTAAATAAATATGTAGCATAGAAAAAGA